>LAPY01002619.1:14436-30683 GCA_000970635.1 Eragrostis tef
GCGTCGCCGCTCCGCTTGCCAGTCCGCGCACGCACACCCGCAACCTTGGATCACACCTCCGCTCCTGAAACCTAACCCACATACGCGCTGCCACTCGCTCTTCCCCGCTCCTCATCTCGCTTGCCCCGCGCCGCCGCTTGCTCTTCCCCCGATGCACTCCTCATCGCTTGCCTGCGTCGCGCCGCCGCTTGATCTTCCCCTCATGCACTCATCGCTCGCTTGCCTGCGCCGTGCCGTGCGATCTCCGTCGTCCCCATCGCCGCCATGCCACATCATGGGCACAAGCGACGACTGCCTCCACGCCAATGACGACGACGCTGCTGCCTTTGGTGAGCTCGACCGGTCGCAGGGGATCTGTGTCGAGCTCGCAGCATGAGGGTGGATCTGCCTTGAGCGAGCGCGACGTTGATCTGCATCGAGAGGGCGTGCGAGTGGGCCGTCGATGAGATCTGGTGGAGACCATTGCCCCTTGCTGCATAATATCTTCGTTCACCCAACCGGGGCTGCGATGGCACGGCAAATGGTTCACTATTGAAGGAGACGGATTCGAGGTTCACGGTAGCAAGCACCGGTGCAGCATCGAGCAGGGCCTGAAGATCCTTGGCCGGCACGGTGCAGAGCCGCAGCCGAAGCGTGAGGCGGCGGCGGCACTGAAGCCGTTGCAATGTGTGAGGTCCAGCAGGCGGAGGGTCTCTGAAGATGGCAGGGACGCGAGCTTGTAGCCTCCTCCGCGCGCGTACCAGTGCCACCCTGCAATGGCAATGGCGGGTGGGGGGGGTGAGAGACCAGGGAGCCGACTGCGTCGCGAGTCATGTCCCAATCGCTGTCCCTATGGAGGAACTTCTCGAGGACGAACTCGTCCTGCTTGATCTCCACGTGGATGGTGAGCTTCGTGACGGGGGCATCGACGTGGGCGAGCGCGGCCTCCTCATAGGCAAAGAAGGCATCTCGCGGCAGGAGAAGAAAGCATCCTCAGCCGCCTCCCGCTCTTGGAAATTGTTGTGAGGGTGGTACTCACCTCTGTACGGTTTGCTGTCGTCATGGACGCGTGCCACGAGGTTGACGGCGCCGCAGGAGCGCCAGAGATTGCCCCACCGCCGTGAGAGCACGCTTGTGGACGCGGCTCTTGGTGGGGACGAAGTAGAGGACTCGCCGGAGAAGGTCCTCGGAGAGGGTGGACAGGCGGTCATCGCCATCGCCGTCACCGTGTTAATATCTTAAACGTCAAGAAATATGAAACCAGAGGGAGTATCAAGCAGCTCAGTGTAGTTACTGCTGTAAGCAACGAATAATTGGGACATCGCTGTTGTGCCCATATCTCTGGGCATTTTGTTATGTTTGAGTCGGGCACAGCTTTTATATATGGGAATACTAACTACATGTTGCTACTGTATATCTTATGACACTTTGGCTGCAGATCTTCCGGAAAGTATCTATATATCTACCCTAAGTATCAGCAATTTCTAGTAACATTTGGTAACCAATAACCACCTACTTTTGCTACAAAACAGAAGCACAACGCTTATGCACGTTGGCTCGTTACAGGACAGCCAAACCCGAGGACAGAGACAAATGTTAACTGATTAGGAGATAAATTGGAACAAGAGGGAAACATCAAATAATTCAATGGCGACTCATGAGTCATGACTGAATTATCAGTGCATGCAGCAGAAGCAACAACATCAATATCTGCCGTTAAAACACAACCACAAGTCCACAAATTGATGGAAAACAAGCCCAAGTGAGCCCTACTCGGATTCAGGCCCTCTACTCGCAGATCTGCACTCAGGGCAAAATGCTCTGATTGTTCCAGTGTTACCTTCTCGCATTTCCCATGGTACCACCCATCAGAGAGACCAGAACAAATCTCACAAAATTAATCATCCTTTTCATCCCCAACAAGCGCCTTAGACCTCTGTGTGTAAGAAATAATTCAATGCACATTAGGTTCTACACATATATAGAAAAAGAGGAATTTACATTTGACTCCCTCCATCCATCAAAGTTCAGCATGTAAGCAAACTCAAATGCAAAATTAATAGTCACATAGTGTGCTGCTGAAACCGTTGGTTGCCTCGGTGGGACCTGCTCGCCGCTATTGTTGCTGGGTGATGATCACGACCTGGAGCGAATTGGCATCCCACCTTCCATCGACGTTGATTAAATGGAATAAACAGTGAGTCATTTTTTTCCTTGAACCTGCTGCCTGGTGCTTATGTGAACAATTGATTTTGGATGGAGGGAGTACCGTATTTAAACAAACGCGTGGTTACCTCTTTTTCTTCACGATGCAGGCGAAGATAAGTATCACTTTGAAGGAATGCTTCATGGACAGTTTCAAGACTGTTGATATGATTAAATAGTAGCCACCTGATAGATAAACGGATCAAAGATTTAGCTAGCAACTTGGCTGAAACCAAGTTAACATTTGAGGCAACCTCGACAATGATACTTAGCTAGAAGTATAATACTTGATTTGAACCGGAACTGTCTTTTGAAGCAGAAGTTAAAAGAAAAGTTTCCAAAGCATCGAAACAGTATGAGCCAACAGATCTACGTGTGATGCAAAAGAATGTAGCCTAGTGACCTTCTGATAAAAACGTCATAAAAAGTAGTGTATTTGTGACGAAATGCTCTATTGGCACAAAAAATTCGACATAGAAGACCACATTTGCTGTAGTATTGTAAGTATATAAAATGGTACAACTTGTATGATCGAAATTCGATAAACTAATAAAGTCATTGTAAGACTGTCTGCCAGAGTAGGGGCTGATACCCCAAAGCTACATTAGGCAAGTGCTCATTCTGATTTCAGCCACAGTCTGCACAAGCTACACGGAAAATTCAATTTAGCTGTTAGTATCATGATAATGTCTCAGATGTGGTATTTAGTCTTGTTAATGTTATTGTTGTCTGTGTTTTTTCTTTTCCTGTATGTAGACTACCAGGGCGACTTACATGTATTTATTAATTCTTTATTAAGTAATGAAATTGGTACTATCTTGTGCTGGCTCGTTTTAAAAAAATCAACAAAATGGTTTTTCTATGTTAACTATAATTCATCTGACATCACCTAAGCACACTTTGCGTAAAGGAAAATCATAAGAACCGGGTTACATATAAAAAATGGCTTGCAATGTGGGGAACCCCGTCACAGTTTTTTGGTCAAAAAAGATGCAAAAGAGTACAATAAAGCATTAGCACTGGTTTTATGTATAGAGATATATATAGTATGCAAAATAGCACAATTACCTCCCAGTAGCATTCAATATGTTTGCACCGAGGAAGAATGATATATTGATCAGCCAAGAGTCGCAACGTTTGGCAATTTCTTGGAGCCACTGTACATGTTCCATGTTTCCTCGAAATAGGTTGATGCCACGCATCGGCTCCGGCAGCCCTGGTGGCCCAAGCAGTTTAGACTCACGAACTTCCCAGCAGTCGTTAATGTGGCCGTACAGGCACATGGACTCCAGACCTGTGCCCAGGAAAACACAACAAAGACCTTACTAGTTACACCGTTTTAGAACTAGGGAATAATTTCTCGAAAACAAAATAAACAGGGAATAAGAAAGATTGACGCCACGCACTTTGCCATATCATAGTTGTACTCACTTGAATCGCACTTGCGAACAAATTCCTCTTCATCTGCTTGATAATGAGTCTAAGATTAGATATTTATATATATATAATAAGTAGCAGAGGAAACATTCAAATATGGATGGTAGCATTAGATTCTTAATTTTAGAATCTACTATCTACATTATCATAATTAAGTAGTACAAACAAAAGTTTATTGGAGCGTCAAATAAGCGACTTTATAAATTTTTGGCATGGTGGAAGCATAATTGCTAATCATAGATTGACTATAGCAGCTCATTGGCAATCATTCTACTGGAATATGAAATTGTAAAATCATCAAAATATTATATGGATGAAATCGGCTCTAGAAACATTAGTACTTGAAAAAACCTAGATCAAGTGGAAGCAATGACCCTTCAGAACCATCTCATCTTCACTCCGATTTATGGCACAAACTCTATGTAAAGTCAAGGGCCGAGCACACCAAGACCCTTGAGAATAGTGTTAAGAATATACTAAGCAGAACATGAGCCCTCACTATAAGAACATTCAGATAAGAAAAAATTAAGGACAAGATGAACAAAATCATCCATCCCCAACATATCTATACAAGTATGTAGCATGTGGGCCGGGATACTACACAACCTCCAAAAATCAGGAGAAATCTCTGCGAGTATTTTCAGAAAGAAACAAACTCACACAGACATCCAAACAAAAACCCTAGCTAGAACCTATCGATCCCTAGGTTAGATCTACGACAGACCAATATGGATCTACAACATTGTGCTGCTACCTGTAGTGATGGCCCTGATGAGAGCGGCACGGCGGCAGGCGAACTCATGGCCGATCCCTTGCAAAACGTAGATCTGCCCGTTCCGCACTGACGACCTAGGTAACGACGCTGGGGCAGGGGGCGTGATCTCGATGGGCATCTTGGGGACGGATTTCTTATCAAGAAGGCGCTTTGTCGCGGGCGGCGTCTTGGGGACGGATTTCTTATCTGGAAGTCGCTTCGTCGCAGGCAGCGCCAACACCACGACTTGGTGAGAAGGGGGATTCATGGTGTGCAGCAGCAGCGCCGCCGCCGAAACAGGCTCCGCTCTTGAATATAGAGGACAAGCGAAGTGATGGGGGAAAACCTAGGTGGATTGCGGTGTGTCATTGAGAAGTCAGGTGCTATATATCTGCGTGTGGAGCTGGGAAGCATCAGGCATCTATTTAGTTATGGTAACATATTTTATCCTATTTAGTAATGAAAAACATGGATGAAAAACACAAATCTATACTATAAAAATCGAGTTGCCTCGCGATTAATTGTTACAAACAACCTCTCTACCGACCTCTTAATTTACCCTTGATCAGATACCATAATGTCCTCCCTGACCGCTGGATTTAGATCGGCCCCCACCATCTCACCTGAAATCTTACGCAATAGGGAGGTGTTTTGCACTTTATGTACCGGTCTTTTTTTTTTGTCACCGAGCGCCCCCGTTTACCCATGTACATGAATTGCGTCCGTAACTTCTTCGATTCCCTTCTTCCTGATTTCCTTCCTTTGCTACCCTGCCGCCTCCACCAGATCGCCACACCATCGGCCTGCACCGTGGTTGAGAGGACACCTCTCAGAGGAGCGTATTCGCTGCAAGGCTGGGGGCGAGTAGATTCACCGTCGGGGACGAAGTCGAGGTTCGCACATGCTCTCAGTGCCACGACGGGATGGTGCCGCAGGCCACCTCCACCTGTCCAGCGCGACGAGCCGGCAAGCCTCCCTCCTTTCCCCGGCGATGATGAGATCTAGGAGGCTCAAGACCGTCGACCAGTTTCAATACCATGGAGGTGCTTAAGCCTTCACCTATGCTCGCTCGTTCCGGCAATGAACAGTCTAGAGTCTGTGGCGAACGCGCTCGCCAGGGTTCACACGCGCAACTCGTTGTCGTCGCGCAAGTACACACTGGACTCTGTTGTGTTACCTTTTTCTCGTGTTCTATGCCTCATCCTGCTGCCGTGACGAACAAATTCCTCTGCTTCCTCTGTTCCTTCACACAGGGAGCTTGTTGTATTTCATACCTGATTCTGTAACATTCTCCTGTTCAGTTGCTGTAAAGATCCATTGCTACTTGCGTTTGCTATCAGGATTCAGGATAGGCATCCATGGTTGCAGGCTAGAGTTCATCAATACTTGATCGTTTTCCTTCTTTCTGAGTAAATAATGGTGGCTTATTTAGATGGACTATCTTCTTCGTTTTTCAGTACGTCGATTTTTTGCAATTTTTTATTAGATTTATGGTTCTGCATTGATAAACTGACTTCAAAAGGACTGAGTAGAATTTTTGTTTCCGGTAACAGACTATTAGCAATTGAGAGGGAAATCTTTATTTTCTGCTTGTTTGGAATTTCTTCTTTTCATGGAAAACAAAATGCCTGCAAGGGAAACACAACAGGAACCATAATTCCAGCTGTAGTTTGTGTGCACACCTGTATGAGAAGAGATCATATCTTTTCGTGCAACAACTGTGGCAATGCCTGATGCGTAAGCTTAATAGTGCAAATTGTTATTTAGCTGTGGTATTCTAGCGCAACTACAGTTTTTATCCTTGTGTTCCCTCCAGGTAGCATGCTTGTCCAATGCTCTTGGTTCATTTGATCATGTAATAAGCCTGAAGCCAGCAAAAATATGGTGCTGATTATTTCTTTCCTATGCGTCTGATTGTCAGCATTTTCAGATGCCAACTACATTGGTGCCAACTTGAGTAATAATCTTGAATACTTGAATGAGCCTATTTGAAGTTAAATGCAAATTATCTCGAGAATCTGAATTTTACCAGGTAGAGGCATAGGATCCGTGATGATGAGAACATTTAGCATGTGCTACAATAGGACATATCAATTCCATTGAAATTAACTGATATAACATTTGATACAAATATAGGGATTTCTGTTTAACTTCAGATATTACAAATATAGATGATGGTTTTGTATGGCAGTGGATAGTGGTGTATGGGCCAGTTAGAGATGATGAAAGGGGTGACTTTTTTGAGGAATTGGGGTCATCTACAAATATAGGGATTTCTGTTTAACTTCAGATATTACAAATATAGATGATGGTTTTGTATGGCAGTGGATAGTGGTGTATGGGCCAGTTAGAGATGATGAAAGGGGTGAATTTTTTGAGGAATTGGGGTCATCTATTGATTCGTCTAACTATGGGTCATGCATTTGTGGGGATTTTAATATGATAAGGCACGAAGAGAAGAAGAATAATGATAATATTAACTGGGCAAGAATAGATCGTTTTAATGATTTCATTCAAGGTCATGGGTTGATTGAGTTAAAAAATAGTGGTAAGAGATACACTTGGTCCAATAAGTAAGTAAATTTGGTATTAGAAACCCTTGATAGAGTTTTTGTTACTTCTAGTTGGGAAGACAAGTACCCCTTAACCATAGTAGAGGTAGTGTCTAGAATTTTCTCTGATCATAAACCAGTGTTAGTGGATACTGGAACTAGTAAAGCCAGACCACCACATAAGTTTAGGTATGAAAGATGGTGGGAATTGCAAGATGGGTTTTCTGATTTGGTGGCTAAGAAGTGGAAAAGGTGTTCTAGCAGAGGGTCTGCTATGGATATATGGCATGATCGCATTTATCAATTAAGGAAATTCTTGAGAGGGTGGGATATTAACATTAGGTCTGCAAATAAGAAGAGGGATGATTTAGTAGATAAAATTGACTGCATTGATAGAGAGTCAGAAAATGGGGCTGTTTCTCTTGAATCTCTGGAGAGGAGGGCTTCTTTAGAGCATGATCTTAAGATTTTATATTTGCAAGAAGAGATTTTTTTGGAAACAAAGGGCAACAGAGACGAAAATTAGAGAGGGGGACAAAAACACTAAATATTTTCACAGGCTAGCTAATGGTAAATGGAGAAAGAAGCAAATAACCTTAATTTTGACTGATGAAGGGTGGGTAAAAGACACTCCAAACATTCTTGCACATGCAACTGACTTTTATAAAAGTTTGTTTGGTACTCAAGGGAATGCAGAGGAAGTAGGTTCTGTAACAATAGACCCCATGATATGGGAAGGGTCTCAAAATTTGTCAGATAGTGATAAAGAAATGTTGTGTGCAGATTTCACTGAGGAGGAGGTTTATAATGCTATAAAAGAAATGAATCCAAATAAGGTCCTGATGGGTTCTCAATTGTTTTTTATCAAAAAATTTGGCCTTTAATCAAAGGGGAATTCATGGCTATGATGAAAGAGTTTCATTCCAATAGTTTGAATGTTTCTAGGATTAATTATGCTGTAGTTTGCTTGCTGCCAAAATGTAGTGATGCAGAGAGAATTAAGCAGTACCGACCCATTAGCTTGCTGAATTGTAGTTATAAAATAATTACTAAGGTTCTTACTATCAGACTGGCAAGTGTGATTGGCAAACTGATTGATAAGGTTCAAATAGGCTTTATAAAGGGTTGGAATATTTTAGAGGGAGTTGCTATGACTCATGAAGTTTTAAAAGGGCTCCATGGAAACCTAAGAAAATGGTGTGCTGTTCAAAATTGATTTTGAAAAAGCTTATGATTCAGTAAAATGGGAGTTTTTGTTGGAAGTGCTCAGGTGTAAAGGATTGCCAGAGTTGTGGGTGCAATGGGTGCATAATCTGTTAAGGGGAGGGTCTTCTTGCATTGAACTTAATGGTTTTTTGGGTTCTTATTTCCGAAGTAAAAAAGGTTTGAGACAAGGGGACCCGTTATCTCCACTGTTGTTTGATTTAGCGGCGGATGTTTTAGCAAGTTCTTTAAAAGTAGCAGTGCAAAATAGGGCAATAGAAGGGTTGGTAGGGGATTGGTTGCAGGGTGGTTTGGTTTGTCTTCAGTATGCAGACGATACTCTAATCTTTGTAAAAAAGGAAATAGAAATGATTAAATAGTTGAAAGTGATTTTTTTTTACTTTGAGCTTGCTTCAGGGCTTAGAATAAATTTAGATAAATCTGAAATGTATGAGTTAGGAGGTAAGGATGACAGGTTTTGTGATATGATAGAAGTTATGGATTGTAAAAAAGGGTGTTTCCCCTTCAAATACTTGGGAATACCGCTGGGAGAAAAGAATTTGACTGTAGATGACTGGGAACCGATTATGACAAAACTTGACAAAAAATTAGATGTTTGGAAAGGAAGTGGGATGTCTATAGGTGGGAGAGCCATTTTAATTAAAGTAGTTTTGTGCAGCTTGCCTTTGTATATGATGGGTTTCTATAGAGCTAAGAAAGAATGGATTAGTAAGATAGAAAGGAAATGTGCAAGATTCTTGTGGGATAATACACCTGCACATAAAAGATATCATGTAGTGAATTGGGCAAAAGTTTCATCTCCTCTAGAAGTTGGAGGATTAGGTATAATGGATATGGAAGCCTTTAACATTGCTTTGTTAGCAAATGGGGTTTCAAATTTCAAAATAGTGAGGGGGATGAAATGTGGGTAGAATTGCTCCAAAATAAGTATGTGAAAAGGAAGGATGTGATTGTTTTTGATGTACCACATAGGAGAGGTGATTCTGAATTATGGAAAGGAGTAATCAATGCTATTAAGGATATGCATGCCTTTACCTGTTTTACTTTAGGAAATGGGAAGTCCATCAGGTTTTGGACAGATACATGGGCAGGACTATGTCCTCTAAAATTTCAGTTTCCTGATCTGTTTGAAATAGCTAGAGATGTCCACATCACTGTGCATGATATGCTAAAAGATGGGAATGTAAATATTTCTTTTCGTAGAAATCTTGTTGGGGACTTAGAGGATGAATGGGATAAACTTAGTGAGGTCTTAGCAGGTTGTTCACTGTCTGAAACAAAAGACATTTTAAAATGGAAAGGGAAAAAGGGGGAATATTCAACCAGTGAAGGATACCAATGGATTAAGCATGGGGCTATTAGCATAACAAAGGAAGAAATGAGAATTTGGAAGGTGACGGTTCCATATAGGATTAAAATTTTTATGTGGACTTTGATTCAAGGGAAAACTTTGACTAGGGATCAGCTGTTGAAGAGGGCTTGGAAGGGGGATAAAATGTGTAACTTCTGTATAGCAAATGAATCGTTGCAACATTTGTTTTTTGAATGTGCAGTAGCCATTTATGGGTGGAATGTGCTAGTAGATATAGGATGTTGTTCCAAAGTTCCTGAAGATATAAGATAATGGTTAAGTAGGCACAATGTAGAAGATAAGGAAGTAAATAGAGTATGGGGTTTTGCTTTACTGTGGGCCATATGGAAATGGCGCAACAGTTCCACGTTTAGGGACAGGCATCTATTTTCGATTGAGCAGATTATGCTTTTGGCGATGAACTATACTAAGTTGTGGTCGGTTATTTTTAACACAGGGAAGAGGGAGGAGATGGAGTCTAAATGGGGGAGACTCAAGCAGCATTTGAAGGACCATCAACGCGATAGTTTGATGCTTCCATCTATTAATGGATAGTATTCTAGCAGCATATGAAAAGCCCAATGGGAAAGGAGAGCATGTGACAGTTATTAAACTGTTAGTTTGGATTATGGGTTTTGTATTCGAATTATGGCAAATGTTGGATAAATGCTATTGCTATATTTGGTCAGTGAAAGATTGTTTGAATAAGCTGAGATGGTTTGCCTGTATGCATTGTGAAAGGATGACAGGATGGTGTATCAATAGAGTCTGTGTTCGGGGTTTGATTTGCAGGGAAGGACATGTTGAAAACAGGAAAAGCGTGGAGCGGAAGCAAGGAAGGGAAGAACCAGGAGTGCAATATGATGAACAGAAAAGTGTTGCCAAGATAGACAAAAGAGAGATTGAAGCTGATATATCAAGGAGCGGATGCAGGATGTGGCTGATCGCTTGGTGTAGTCGGCCTTGTAGATTTTTGTTTTTGCATCAAACTTTGTTTTTGTTTTGTAGTTGTTTGCACTTTTTTTTCAGTTTCCTTTCTTTTTGTTTTTCCGGGTGTAAAAGACGTTTTACACTCGTCGAGGTCTCATCAGAGACCGGGGTGATTAATAAAATTACCCTTTCCTCCAAAAAAAATATAACATTTGATACATGTCTTCATGGCTTAATATTTTGAGAATCACGTCTTTAAATATTTCATAACGAATTTTATCGCACAATATAGAATATCTCGCATGTATAATATATCTTTATATGTGTGTGCCGCACGTGCATGATACTAGTAACTATTCAACATCCAAGTTCACCTTAAGCCGTGATTGGAACAAAGGAATGAAGATCACAAAGGAACCAGAAAGAAAAAGTTCCACAGCAGAGGAAACACATGGAAAAAAAGTGATAAATTAAGGGAACCTTTATAGTGTACTCAAATCGATGTGGGCCGTCTTTTTGTTTAATCTAACCGTTGAAATGCACTTCATACTATTTTAAAGTCTTACTAGTGGTATGGTATTATTTTAAATTGGTATATGGAGTTTAAGGATACACTTGGGAAAAAAAGTATTGGCACCTAAAAAAAGTATTGGCACAAAATAACAGCAAAGATCTCTCTCATTTCATTATTTGTTGGCCCATTCCCCCCACCATGCGGACATTCACCTGAACCCTAGACCAGAGGCCATCTGCCGCTGACCGCCGTCATTCCCCAAACTCTAAAAGGCCGTGATCTGTGGCAGCGTGGTGGTGCCATCTTTGTAACACAACGAGCAGGTGAGAGACCCCACGGAAGCGTCGCACGTTTCATCATTCCCCTTCGTCGTTGGAGCCTTGTGGGCTGTGGTGCGAGGTGTCGATGTTTTCTTCGTCGCGAATCCAGCATCGCGTCGGCATGGTCGTCGTCTTCAATTCTGCGATCCTTCATCGTTGTAGTGGTTTGCGTGCACTGGTGGCGACGGCAAGTGGGGTTCACGCGGTGGGTGATTGCGAGCAACGATACGGTGGCTGTCGAAGCATGGACGGGCTGGCTGAGCACGCCGGCGGGAGTGTGCTCTGGCGGTTCGAGTTGGGGCTAATCATGTGGCTTTACTGCTCGAAAGCTGGCTGCCTAGTTTCCTGTACGGTGTATTAACTGGTTCATGCGTTCGGTGGTGAATTTGGAATACTAGTATATTGCAGACTTCTGAATCTGGATGTCGAGGACAGTGGATTGAAAATTTAGTGTACAACTATGAGACTTAATGATCTAGAATAATCATGAGACTAATTAATCTGTGAAAACTTATTTTTCCCTGTTCTAGGAAAATTGAAAATATGTGAGAACAAGCATGCAATTGACAAATGACAAATTAAACGAATGGGAAAACTGCAGGATTGCAAAGCACACCTCAAGAATAAAAGAAAAGATCTATAGACAAATTTCATTTCCTGAACATCGCATCACTTCTTTTCGTCTCCTTTTTTCAATTCATTCGCAAAAAAAAAGAGATAATAGTAGTAATTTAATTAAACCCTCCATCTGTCAAACTTTTACATATGGATCCAAATTGAGAATTGAAGGAAACAAACATCGACTCCACAGACGAGGACGACCGAGTCCACATTAAAACCGATTGGATCTCGTCTTATCTAGAACGAACGCAAACCCTCACATCCATTCATTGAACCGCCACGATGGATCGCTCCGCCGCCGCCGCCGCTGCCGGCGACCGGCTGAGCAAGTTGCAGGACCCCGTGCTCGGCCGCATCCTCTCCTTCCTCCCAGTGAAGGAGGCGGCTCGCGCGGCGCTGCTTTCGTCGCGGTGGCGCGACGTCTTCGCCGGTGGATATCTGCGGCGAGGAGGTCTCCTCCGAGGACGAGCTCATCAAACTAAGGCAGCTTCTGGAACAGTTTGCAAACGCCCAGTACCTGCACCTGGAATCTGCTCGTCTCGGCATGGGGTTGAATAATGACGTGCCAATGAGGTTCCCCGACTTGTCAAGCCTCCGCCATCTCGAGTTGAGGGGCCGCCTGCCTGACAATGACACCGCCGTCGTCGCTGCTGTAAGCCGAATCCTCGAGCACGCCCCGAACCTGGAGGCGTTGTCGCTGATCTTCCACTGACCCTGAGGATGATCGGTGGAGCCACGAGTATCGTGAGTTCAAGGATGACGACCTCCTCGACGCGCATCACCTGGATTATAATCCGCACTCCACGCTCCCTGTGCCACACTCCGCCATCCCTTGCTTGAGGAGCCATGTGAGGAAAATTAACCTGGTGCATTACCAGGGTGGCAGGGCGCAGAGGACGCTGGCCAAGTTCTTGCTCTCCAATGCGCCGGTGATGGAGGAAATACGTTGTGAGCTTGCGGAGGGGCCCTTCTGGACAAAGACTCAGCTAATGCGCGAGATCAAAGGCTGGGTAGTAAACAAGTCGGCCAACACCCACATCTCTTAAGTTACATGCATGCTTGGTTAGTACTCCAAAGTGCTCAGTGTAACCTTCCACCAGAGGAGTTCACAACTTCAACATTTTCATGAACTCTTGAGATAATTTTGCTCACCAACGTTGAAATGAGACTCGCTGTTATAAATTATTTGCTTTTAGAACAAATCACAAAAAAAAAAGAAATCCACATGTTGAAAAGAGAGTCGTTGTTAAAAATTATTTGCCTTTCATGGACTCCACATGTTTTTTGTTGGCAGAACCACATAAATAGTAACTTGCAGCAGTAGATAGACAAGCAAACGCGGTGGTTCCAGGACAAATTTTTGCGTGAGATCTTCGGTTAATACGAACTAAACCAAGCTTCGTTACGCCCCAAGCAATTTTTCCGTACGAGTAAGTACATTCTGGCCAACAAACCAAACCAACTCTGATGAAGAAATATGAGGCTTTATCGCCATTAATTTGTTTATATTTGGTTTTAGATAGAGGATGTTATTTTACAAATAACCAAAACTTTTTTTTGGCAAAACTTGCTATATATAAGAATATACTAACATAACGCACGCAAATTAGCGCCTTGCTATTGAGGACCTTACTGCTTACTATAGTACTAGCATTGAAAGAATAATATATTTAGTACCAGAACAGAAACCTCTCAAATTGAAACTCTAAGAACATTGATTGCGCAGAACATATCACACCAGTGCTATGCGTCGAGATTTGTTACGCGCGGCGAAAAATGTGGGATCTTTTTCTCTTCCATTAATACTAAAGATGATGGTTTAAACGATTGCGTTGGACCTGTTCTGTAGTGAATCGACATTTGCTATATGTATAACAAACTCGTGTTCGATCAGTTATTCAAACCTCAATCCTTCACATAACAAATTCACGCTTTTGAGAAAAAAAAATGAACTAAAAGAAGTTCTTGAGATGCTCCTTACCACTGCGCCATCACTCTAATGGCTTGTGTCTTCTACTTTGTTTTTCTAATTTATAAGTTCCTCAACATGTTGAACTAAATAGTAACTTGCAGCAGTAGATAGACAAGCAAACGCGGTGGTTCCGGGACAAATTTTTGTGTGAGATCTTCTGTTAATACGAACTGAACCTTCGTTAGGCCCTAAGCAATTCTCCCGTACGAGTAAGTACATTCTGGCCAACAAACCAAACCAACTCTGATGAAGAATTATGAGGCTTTGTCGCCATTAATCTTTACTCTTTATTATTTGTCTTACAGATTTTTGGTGCCGACAGGTGGGGCCTACTGATTAGTGCGTACCGGTTGTTTCTTTCTTCCTCCTCGCGACGAGAACGGAACAGAGCGCACGAGCGCCTGCGTCTCTCCCTTCCCAGGCGCGCTAGGGCCTCCCGACGAGAACGGAACAGGGGTGCGGCAGCAGCGCCTCCTCGTCATCCCGTCGCCGGCGCATCCCCTTCATGGTCCTGCCCTCTTGATGCCAGGCGCTGCCTCGGCCGTCGATCCCCTTCCTAAACTCGCCGGCTCGAGCGGTTGGAGCGGCGGATCCCGGGCCACGGCCCCCTCCTCACCAGGCCCGGCGTCCCTATCTGGATCCGCCTCTTCACCGGCAGGAGGAAGCGACGCTCGGCCCTCTTCTTGAGCCCAGGTACCTACAACTGCAAGTCCCCCAAATCGCGGTCAATTTTATTCCACCTGAAGTGGATGCTGCTTGGTGCTTTCAAAGAGGATCTGAGTTTTCTTCCACCTGAAGATGTCTTTGGGTTGGTTTTCACTATGTTTAATTGGATCTCGGAGGGAAGGATACGATTTCATGGAATTCTGGATCTCCATTGCAGCTTGAGAAGCTTAGCAATGGCCACATCGAGGATCTCCATTGCAGTCTTTTCCTGGCATTCTCTACACCCACGCTTCAACCTCTAGCACAGTACAGAGAATGAAGATTACGTCCAGCCAAGCAAGCGTTGATAATCAAAGTGTTAAGGTACGGTGACCTTCTCCATATACTTTCATGCAGTCTGTTAAATTCTGGATATAGTAGAAACCTCCTAGCTATGTAATTAGGTGATGATCGATACATAACAAAGGGATTGTATCTGATCCGTTTTGAATCTATGAGCCATGGACTGATTTTTGGTCATGAAATTTTTGGCAAGAGTGTCAGACATTATGCATGCACATATAACTTTACACATGGAAATTGTTTTTTTAAAATATTCTCTTTGGAGGGCACATTACATATAACTACGTTTTTTTTTTTACTCATCATCTCACATTTCCAAGAAAATAATTGTGTGATCTACTTGTGAAGAGAACTAAACTCTGCAGTTTTCTAAAGTATTGTCATAAAAGTTCAGCTCATTTTAAAATGCACAGTCCATATCATTTTCAAAATATTGTTATCAAAACTCTGCCTTGACAAAAGTTATATACTTTCACTTCGCTTCTTGTTTTATATAGGTTGAATACTCTGCAGTTTTTTGAAATCTGATTTCATTGAGGAAGGATCCGACGAAGAAGTCTACACTGAAGATTATCATGAGAAGCTTTTCGGCACATGCCAAACTGTCTGATCGCTCTTTGTGGCTGGCTATGACAGATATGGTAAGCTCATCTATGATAAAGTGAGGTGTAAGTCCTAGCTGCACTTGAGATGCAAGTACAATATGAACAAAGGTAAGTAAACAAGTCTGCTATATCTGATCACGTGTAACTATTATTTGCTTGAGGAAAGATGAGTGAAAAACAAACAAACATTCGAGTTGTAATAATAGTGTGTGTTTCATTTAAAGAATTTCTTGTTCTACTTCAATTGCTAAACTTCAGTTGTAGTAATATCTAAACCGATATAGCATACTTTATGCCAATTTTGTAATCAGATTGCGTTGCCTTTTCAGGACTTTTGAAGCCATCTTGGAATATTCAAGTGAAATGTAAGCTTCAACTTACAGGAGATTAGAAATTAGCGAGTCATCTATGATAATTCGTTATGTGAACTGGCAGAACTACTTAGAAAACATTTCCCGGGACAGAGGAAATTTGTTATGATTTTTCTTTAGTGGAAATAACAGAGCTGATCAAGAAATTGAAGGTGTCTGGAGAAGAGTGAAGAGGTTAGTTTATGTAAGATCACATTCATAGTTGTCGTAGCCCTACTTTCCAGATATTCCGAAGACTATTTTAAAGGTTTTTTCGAAGACATGTCTAATTGTTAGACGGATCAGGAAAGAGATTGGTATTCTTGCCGAACAAGGAAATAGGAGATTGTGTTTAGGTAGGACTCGGATAGGCGGTGATTGGCCTATAAATATTCATGTAACCCCTACGGGAAAACTCTCTGGCT
>LAPY01002619.1:44099-61326 GCA_000970635.1 Eragrostis tef
CGCCGGCGCCGCCTCCCCCGTCACGAGACTCGCCTTCCATGTGGAGGGCGAAAACGACGCTATGGTCGAAAGGTTCCTTAACGGCGGCAGGGATTGGTTGGAAACAGACCACGACGTGGTCGGCGCCGTGGTCACCCACCCGACAGCGCGCCGCGTGGAGGAGCTCGTCGTCACCGCCGTAGGATCCCCCGATAATTACAGTTTAGATATGCATGAGGCGACTGAATCTTACGTGCAGGAGGGATACACCCTCCGGTCGCTTCCGTCAGAGACTCTTCGAGTGCTGGACCTCACCAAGTGCACCGACCTGAGCCCGCCGGAGTCGACCACCTTCCGGCGACTGGCGTTGCTGCGGCTACGACTCTGCACTCTGGCACTCAAGAAGCTCCAGGCCCTGATCGACGCCGCACCAGAGCTTGCCACCGTGCACCTAGAATCTGTGTTCTTTACAGGCTTTGAAGAGTCCAGCTCCTCGACATCCCCTGATCACTTCCCACAACAATTCAGGCCACAGCATCACAGTGCCGAAATTGAAGAAGTAGAACTTCCCGTCCTACGCCTCCGGAGCTCGGTGACCACCGTGCTCGTGATGGAGTTGTGCGGCTTGGAGGTAGATAACAAGTACGACCACTACGGCTGCACCAGATGGGCCATCGAGATCGACACGCCGAGGCTGACATCGTTCAGATACAAGGGCCTTGCACGCCAATTCCAACTGCGATCGTCAGCCCCTGACATGGTACATGCTGACCTCCGCCTGCTCCATGACTTCGGGACAGAAGACAAGGACAGAAGACGAGTGCTCTTCTGGCAGTTCGTCAAAAACTTCACCGACGCCAAGTCCTTCAAGCTGAAGGTGAACTACCTCAAGGACATCGCCGCCATTGGCTGAGTCGAGACGAGCCGAGCTCCTGTGCCCGTTCCCCAATGTCAAACGCCTCGACTTGGAAGGCGTACATGATCCAACGAGCAAGACGGCCGTAGTGGCCATCGCGAACCTTCTCCGCTGCTGCCCTGTTCTTGCTTATTTCAAGCTGAAGCTCAGCACTGTATCATCTGATGACTCTCAAAAGAATTCCACATATGGCTACACTTTCTTGGAAAAGAAAGGACGATCTGGTTATGACAAGTCTGTCAATGGCTTCATGCGCCGTAAATCAACGCCAATGATTAACTGTGGTGATAAATGTGTGAAGGTTTCTGATATCCCTGGTTTGACTGGTCGCACATTCGCCTGCTTGCAGAGTAGTCTAAGAAGAGTTAGCTTGCAGTTTCGGCTGGACAGGTCCACATGCTTTGGAGTTCGGTTGATCAAATTCTTTGCTGACAATGCTAGCGTTCTGGAAGAAATCTGTGTTGACAGTGGCAACCGAAAACTGTGTGAGCATATGAATCTTGATATTGAAAGATGGGTTGCTCCTGACCCACTCAAAGCTTGTTTGAAACGCAAGAATCTCGGTGAAAGCTCATGGAAATTTGCTAAAATTCCCAGGAAATGCCTCGATTCCACAACAGACCTCACAAGAAGTACAACGGGCTTTAGAGTCTTACCCCTTCGGAGGTGAACGATTATGGCACTGCATGTGAACTAAGATATGGATTGAAATTACTAGAGGTATTATATATTAGTGAAACTGGTTCAGGTGAGTATCACCTTTTGGCCATCTCCAACTAAGGCTACTTTCAATGGGAGTTTCATTCTCATTAAACAAGACGCCATGTGAGAATTTTCGATGATGTGGTAGGGGATTAATTAGAGAGAAATGAAATGAGTGTCATCTAAATGAAACCACAAGTGCATTGTTTCCAGCACACTTTGTGTCTTGCATGTACTTCTTGGAAACATGAAACAATGCATTGTATTCTCTATTTCATTCATCAAATAAGTGCCTTGGCGACCTTCCTACCACTAACGAACGGCAGAGACAGAGCTCCGGGAAATGCGGATCACGGTCGTCCGCCCTTCGCCGGCGATCTCTGGATTCAACCACTGAATCCCTCCTCTGATCGGTGCTTCTCCTCTGGATCATCCTCCTCATCCCAATGAGGTGGCTGGATCCAGCAATGGTGGTCTTCTAAGTCCTTTCTCGGTGATGCTGGCGGCGGAGCTCTGCTGCGGCGGCGCTCAGTCGATAGACCGAGAATGGCCAACTTCCGGTGAGGCACTCCTCTGCTCTCCCTCACTCAACTAACAAGGTACGCTCCCCTCTTCTCTTCCCTCCCCTTCTCTACTCCCCTGCTGCCTCCCCTCCTTCTCCGTTCTCCCTCTTCTCCCTCTTCTTCTCTCTGGCACTTGTTCCTATGGCTCTTCTGGATCTCGATCTGCGTCCGGGCATTGGTGTTCAGCAGGCTATTTTGGCAAGATTTGATCTCCCGGTCTGCTTCTCGCCTATGAATAAGGGCAAGGAATTCTTCTTGATAGCCTCTTTCGGAAGGTGTGCTTATTGTCTCACTGAAGAGTCTGTGGGCTTCATTCTACAAGCTACTTTGGGTGGAGCTGCGGCTGATTTTAGGCCAAAGCAACTGGATGCTCGGGTGTTTCAATTCTCTGATCTTCTAAGGTGGTGGGTTTTCATATCTATAATCTGAGATCCTATGAATGCCCTAAGTACAAGATTATTTTTCATCTTTGGGGTAATGGTGGTGCCTCATGGGGATGTGAATCGGCTCAATATGAAAAGAAAGAACAAGATTCCTGGACAACAGTCACTCATAGGAAGAGGAAAAATCATCTCTTTGCACGTGCTATGCCCGGCAAGTTCATTAATCCGTTGACAGGTGCAAATGCTGTTCCCATTAGACGTGCAAAGAAGTTCTGGAAGCCCAAAGCTTTAGTGTTCAACAGATTACAATGGCCAAGGAACTCTGTATTTAACAGACTGGAACAACCAAATCACACTGCTAGATCTTCAACAGGAATCTTAGAAGCTGACTTGGATCTTCAAATTGGCCAGCCATATAACCAGAAGGAAAGCTTTGATATGAGGGATGCTCAAAATTCAAATCAACTTGTTATCAGTGGGCCAATGACTCAGCCCAATGATGTTCCCCTCAAAACAGCCCACTTGGAAGTACAAGAGGCCCAACAACCCTGTATCTTTATTTGTGCAAAATGTCTTAAATCTGGTCACTTGGCTGGAAATTGTCGTGGCATAATTAGATGTAGATTATGCAGTGTCGTGGGACACATTGCCGAATTCTGCAATAATCCTCCCGCAAATGTTGGGTTCCTCCCGCAGTCTCCGGGCTTTGATAATTTCAACAGGAGGAATTCGGATGATCAAGTCCCAAGATGGTTCACTATGAAACAGCCCATGAATAGTGGGGCCTCTTCTAGAGAACCCCCAAAATTCCACAGCTTCAGTGATTGCTTTGCATCGGTTGGCGGTGCACCTCTTCAATTCCAAAACCCTCCAGCTTCCCAAGGGAACGCAGGGCCAGATAAAAGGAAGGAGCCTTCTTCTACTGATTCAGAACCTGTTCCTCCCGCCTCCGTTACACCCCACCTCTCGTCAGAAGAGCTTGCTCCCATGGCTTTCCAGAGGGCAATCCGGCGCCCTTCATGCCGCCTGGCTTTGGCAGATTGGCGATCGCCAACAGAGAGCCGGTGATCAAGGCCATGACCTCACGTCCAAGGCAGATGAATGAGGATCTTGCCATTGTCTCTGTCACTCCAATGCCTGACAACCAGATACCCTTTCCTGTCATCAAGTAAGTGATAGAAGAGTTTCTAGAACAACACCTGCAAGTTCAGTACAAGGATATCCAGCCGTGTCACTTAGGTCAGGCTTATGTTAGATTTGAGTATGTGCATGACAGAGATAGAATTGTCAATTCTAGTCCCTATGACTATGGCAATGTCACGTTTACGGTAGAGAAGCACAACAGAGGTAGAAACCATAAGGCTCTTAACTTCAACAGAGAATGTTGGCTGATGTTATTAGGCTTTCCGATTGACTTCTGGGACCAAAACAATATTGAAAATGCTCTAAGTCCTTTTGCTAGACTGATGTCATGGGAAACAGATTATAGCCACCTCTCCAGGCTGCTTGTTCACATCAGGGTCATTGATCTAGCGCAGATCCCTGAATTTGTGGTCCTCACCGAGGAAGAAGGTTTTCATTGTGACTCTTGGACTGTGCAGTGTGAGATACTGCAGGAAGAAATGCTGGGTGGATTGGCTGCTGATGAGGAACCATTCCCTGCTCATCCAGGAGGGCCCAATCCCTTCTACGATTTCTTTGGGTTCGGACAACAAGGTCCTCAACCAGCTATGGAGGTCATGCAGAATCAGATTGAACAAGATCCTCCCCAGAATGACCATAACTGGGGAAACTGGGTCAATGCCAACAATCATGAGGCACCCCTGGAGGCTGCCAATGAAATAGTGGAAGATGAGAACGCCCAAGTCAACAATCTTGACCTCAATGCGATTCCTATTGAGGTGATGCCTGGGCAAGACCTGGAAGTGCAGAACAACAACATTCAAGAGGGACAGATCCAAGATGAGGAGGACTTCATTCCTATGGATGAGAATTGACCTTGACATAGGATTAGAAGAGGATGAACAAGAACAGGAAAGCCTGAATCTCTCTGATATTTCTATGGCCTCCTCTCTCTCTGTTAACCAGGAAGGGGTGCTCCCTGTTCCTGACCTTGATGCTCTGGGTGACAATGAACAGGCTCCTCAACAAGAACAAGACAATGCAGTTTACATTCCTGAGGTGGTTCAACCTGAAGACCTGATCCTGGAGGAGGAAGTAAACCCAGTTCAGAATGAACAAGTTCAGATGGGTATCCCTGATCTTAAGGCTGTGCAGCCCATGGAAGAAGACAATGTTCACCAAGTTGAGCAAGATGGAAGCTCACAGGTCCAGGTGGGAATGGTTCAAATAAATATGTCTACTGATGCAGATCCTGTTTTCAGTAGGCTGGTCTTGGGTAATAATAGACAGAAGAAGTGGCCTCCAAAACAGAATGCTGATGGTATTCGGCTGTGGGCAAAGCATCTTGCGCCTATGAGCTTTGAGAACTGCATCAACATTCCACCTGAATGGGCTGACTTCTTCACCTTGCTCCTGGTAGCTCCCTCACACTTTGATTGGGCTAGAACCACTCTACAGTCTAAAATGTGGAGCCTTGTGAATGATCAAGTCAACCATCCTTAGGGATGAAAACGGATCGGAGCGGAGTGGATAATACCTTTTCTATATCCTAATCTATTTTTTTAATCGGATTCGGAGCGGAGCGGATAATATGCAGATGCGGGTATGGATACGGATTTCTTCGGATGTCGGAAATGGGGCGGAATCAGACCGGAAGCGAATCGGACACGGGACTTCAAATGTCGGATATAATACGTCTTTTACTAGAGAATTATATGGTGACTAATAATTCATCAAAGCATATTGAATAACCTAGAGCACTCATACAGTAGCCATTAAAAAGATCAAGTAAGCACGTCAAAACAAAACAAAAGTTCTCAAGCAAATTCCTTTAATTTTATTTTTTCTCTTGCCATCACGTCATAACTAGACATTTTTTTCTTACAATAATGTTAATTATTATATATTTAATGAATAGTCAAAAACATATTTGCATATATGTTAATTGGTCCTTTAATATTGTCGGATTATCCTATTTTGAACTTCGGATAATCCACTTTAATATCTCGGATAATCCATATCCGTCGGATTTTGCTACTCTCATATCCTAATCCGCATCCGCACGCATCGGATGCGGATCGACTTCGGACCGGATTGGATCGGATAATTATCCACACCACTTTCACCCCTAACCATCCTTGTTCACTTCCAGCTCCCCAACTCATGCCCTGATGATGTTACCCTGTCATGCCTGAAGAAAGGTCCTGAAAGCTCAGTAATCATTAAGGAGTGGGAGGATGAAGAAGGTACCCCACCATCAACACCCAACAACAGGAAGATTCTGAATAGTGCAGTCTCTGTCACCACCTCCCAACTCTTAAGGAAGAAAAAACAGAATCAGCCCCCAATGGTTGAATCAGAGGTTAGGCGTAGTGACAGGCTGAAGCAGAAAAACAAAGGGTTCAAGAGTGCCTCCTGTGTTGAAAAAGAATGCTTCTGCTGCTCAGTTGATCCTCCATCTCTTTCAATGAATGTCATCAAAAAGCTGGGGGAAACTTTCTGCAAGATCTCACCTAAGGTGATATCTGATGAGGCCCTGAAGAACAAAGGACAAGCTAAGCAACCAGTTGGAGCTTCCAGAATTGCTCCAAATGATGATGCAAAGAAGAATGGGAAGGCCAAACCTAACAAGAAGGGGATCAATGAAGACAACACAAGCAAGAAGCCAAAGAAGAAGTAGATCTCTTGATGGGTCTGCTTCCTGGCCATCCAGCAGAATGGCCATAGTTGCTTTTGTTTATTGGCCCCAAACTATGTTCAATGGGCCCTCTTTTTTGTTTTCTTTAATCTCGAACTCAAGTCTGGTCTTTAAGTACTGCATGTTGTTTCCAGGCTTAATCTGGTACTGGTGGTTTTTTAAGCTACTTCATGTCTGGCTTTCGATGTTTATTCCCACCGCTGAAATTGTTGGTTTTCTCACTGGTCATCTCCAGTGCTTTTTTGATAGTAATGACTGTGCTCAATCTGGTCATATCCAGCTGATTAGTTCCCACTTGGTTAGAACTTTACCTCACTTATTATATTTGTGGTGGTCTTGTACTTTGATTATATGGTTTTCCAATGGATCACAACCATAGCAATAGCAGTATGAGGCAGTGGAACATCCTGTGCTGGAATATTAGAGGCATCAACTCAAGTGACAAATGGACTGCCCTTAGAAGTAAAATCTCTGAAGCAAACTGTGACATTTTCTGCATACAAGAAACTAAGAGAGAATTTTTTGATGTGGCATATTTGAAGAACTTTTGTCCCTCAGGTTATGATAATTTTGCGTACCTACCTTCTGTTGGGGCCTCTGGTGGAATTCTTGTAGTTTGGAAAGGTGCCAGATTTGTAGGGCACAAGGTCTTCCAAAATGATTTTGCTATTTTAGTTGAATTCTGTTCCCTCTACTCCAATGCCTAGTGGACTCTCACTACGGTTTATGGTCCCTGTGATCATGACAGGAAGTTGATTTTTCTAGATTGGCTCAAAAATATTTCTATGCCAGATGATTCAGATTGGTTAATAGTAGGCGATTTCAACTTAATCAGAAAACCAGAAAACAGAAACAAGCCAGGAGGAAATATTACTAAAATGCTAGCTTTCAATGAGGCAATCAGTCA
This sequence comes from Eragrostis tef, assembly GCA_000970635.1. Lineage (NCBI taxonomy): Eukaryota > Viridiplantae > Streptophyta > Magnoliopsida > Poales > Poaceae > Eragrostis > Eragrostis tef. The sequence goes on from LAPY01002619.1 coordinate 51,370, forward strand.
AGCAGGCCTAGAGGAACTACCTTTGAAGGGGAAAAAATATATTTGGACTAATAAACAGGAGAACCCTCTTCTTGAGAAGTTGGATTGGTGTTTCACTTCCCACTCCTGGACAGTTAACTACCCTGGAACAGAAGTCACTGCTCTCTCTAAAGAAACTTCTGACCATGATCCCTGTAAAATCTCAGTCAAGACTGATGTCCCTAAGGCAAAAATCTTTAGGTTTGAAAATTATTGGCTACAAAGGGAAGAATTTTTGCAAGTCATGCAACATGGATGGAATGTGCCGGTGACCCATCGGGATATGGCAAAAAAAATAGTTGGAAGATTCAAAAATCTGAGGAGGATCTTGAGAGAATGGAGTAAAACTTTGTCCAACCTAGCCGCCACGATAGTCAAATCAAAACAAGTTCTCCTCTTCATCGATGTCTTGGAAGAATCTAGAGACTTAACCCTTGAGGAGTGGAATTTTAGGAAAATTCTGCAGGAGCATATTGATTCCCTCCTTAAACAACAGCTTGCATATTGGAAGCAACTGGGTACAGTTAAATGGGTTAAGTTTGGTGATGGTAACACAAAAAATTTTCATGCTCATGCGACCATTAATCACAGAAGGAACATCATTACTTTGCTACAAGCAGAAGATGGGACAATTCTGACCAAACATGAAGATAAAGCAAACTTGATCTGGGAAGCATATAAGGAACGACTGGGGAAAACTGAATTCACACAAATGCATTTTGACCTGAATGAGCTCCTTACTGTGGTAAATGATCTAAGTTGTCTTGAAGGCCCTTTTACAAAAGAAGAAATAGACCATATTGTCTCCCATTTACCCTCAGATAAATCGCCTGGCCCGGATGGCCTTAATGGTGACTTTATAAAAAATTGCTGGCCTCTTATTTCTCAGGATTTTTACGATCTCTGCAATGCTTTTTATGATGGCAATGTTTGTACCCAGAGTATAAACGGCTCATTTATCACTCTTGTGCCCAAATCTGACAGCCCCACTTTGATAAATGATTTTAGGCCTATCTCTTTGCTAAATTCTACCATGAAATTGATCACCAAAATCCTGGCTGAAAGACTCCAACAGGTTATTTTGAAGCTCATTCATCAAAACCAATATGGTTTCATCAAGAATAGAACCATCCAAGACTGTCTTGCCTGGGGGTTAGAGTACCTACATATCTGTCAACAAACCAAGAAAGAGATTGTCATTCTCAAATTGGATTTTGAAAAAGCCTTCGACAAGATTGAACATGAAGCTATTATCCAAATTTTGAAACACAAAGGTTTTGGTGATAAATGGATAACCTGGATGGCTGCCATTCTGGGGAGTGGTACTTCTTCTGTACTTCTCAATGGAGTCCCTGGGAAAGTTTTTCACTGTAGAAGGGGAGTCAGGCAGGGTGACCCTTTATCTCCTCTTCTTTTTGTTCTCGCAGCTGACCTCCTGCAGTCAATTGTCAACAAAGCCACAGATCAGGGTCTTCTCAGGTTGCCAATACCAGATTTAGTTGATAAAAACTTTCCAATTCTTCAGTATGCTGATGACACGCTCCTCATCATGGAAGCTTGTCCCAGACAGCTCTTTGTTCTAAAGGCGCTGCTGAATACCTTTGCAGATTCTACGGGGCTAAAAGTGAACTACGATAAGTCAGTTATGGTTCCTATCAATGTTGAAGCTGACAGATTGCAACACCTGGCAAGCACTTTTAACTGCAAAACAGGTTCTCTTCCCTTCACATATTTGGGGCTTCCATTTGGAACTCGCAAGCCAACTATAGAGGACTGCCTCCCTCTAGTTCAAAGAATTGAAAGACGACTTACAAGCACAGCCAATTTCTTAAACCTTGAAGGCAAATTACAGCTAGTTAACTCGGTCCTTTCCTCTCAGCCGGTTTTTTTTCATGTGCACCTACAAATTGCCAATTACTATAATCAAACAAATTGACAGATATAGGAGACACTGTCTTTGGAGAGGTTCTAATATGAATGCAAAAAAGCCAACTCTGGCTGCCTGGAAAATGGTCACTTTACCAAAAAAGCAAGGAGGTTTGGGAGTGCAGAGATTGAGAACCCAAAATGAGGCTTTACTCATTAAAAACCTGCACAAATTTTACACAAGGGCTGACCTTCCTTGGGGTGAAACTCCTCTGGTCAAGATACTACTCTGCTGGTGAACTCCCAGGACACAAAAAGAGAGGCTCATTCTGGTGGAGGACAGTCCTTAAGCTGCAAGATATTTATAAAGGTCTAGCTCAAGCCCAGGTCCAAGATGGCAAATCGGTTCTCTTCTGGTTTGATGTATGGAATGGCCTAATTCTTTCCCAGCAATTCCCTGAACTCTTTTCTTTTGTTAAGAGTCAGAATATAACAGTGCATAAAGCTCTTCAGGATGATCTTCATACCCTGTTCCACCTCCCACTCTCAGTGGAGGCTTATAATCAGTTCAACCAGTTGCAGGATATCTTACAGGGTGTTCAGTTATCTATGGACAATGATATTTGGACCTATATCTGGGGTTCACAATTTTACACTTCTGTCAAGGCTTACAAATCTCTCATTGGCCAAATGCCAATGCATCCAATCTATAACTGGCTTTGGGCTTCTTCATGCCAACTGAAACATAAAATTTTCTTCTGGCTTCTGATCAAAGACAGACTGAACACTAGAGGGCTCCTGCACAGGAAAAACATGGAACTTGACTCTTATTCATGTGAACTTTGCATAAGACAATTGGAAGAATCTATGCAGCATCTTTTCCTCAACTGCAGTTTTGCTAGAAACTGCTGGGCATCAATCGGGATCAACATCTCCAGAACAATGCGACCTTTGCAAGCCTTCAAATTTTTTAAGAGAAAACTGAAAGTGCCTTTTTACATGGAAATTATAATCCTCATGGCTTGGAGTATCTGGACTTCTAGAAATGATTGGATTTTCTCGAACATTGACCCAACAGTCCACAACTGTAAAGCTAAGTTTCTTCATGAGTTTGGCCTCCTGTTGCACAGAGCCAAGAAGAAGTATTTTCCCAAGATTGAAGAATGGCTAGAATCCGTTTCTTAGTCCTTTTCTTCCTTTTCTTTTCTTGTTTTCATGCTTTTATTAGTTAGTTTTGTTTTTCCTTTTGTAATTTACACTTCTTTATTATTAATATTATAATCAGTAGGGGGCAACCCCTCCTGTTCCTTCAAAAAAAATAAGTGCCTTGTTACTTATGTGGCAGCTTTGTAATAACAAAATGAAACCTCTCATTAAGAGTAGCCAGTAAGAATAAATAATGTGATTAAGAATAAACAACAAAAAATTCCTTGCTCAAACTAGATACGGATGAAAGTTCAAGTTACCCCTGAAAATAAAAATGTTTATGTGGTGTTAGCATCTAGTAGGTGTAATTTTAATCAAGGATATATAGTCTACTGAAGAGGAATTAGGTTAGCAGTCAAAAGTGTTGGTTATTAAACTTCAGCGAGACCTTAATTAGAACTTGTAAATTTTTATTGACAACATGGTAAATCAAATCGATGATTACTAATTGGTCCCAATAGCTATTGGAATAAATGTTACTGACTGCACAGATAGGTATAAGCCTGCAATATTTCACACAATACTTCCTCAATATAACGAAAATAAACCACAATCTTTGCTAGGAATAATCTCTTGGACACTAGCGCCATCTAGCAATGTTTGGATTATATAGAAAAAGAACTCTTAAGTTCATATACTCATAAGATTCTTTTGATTGACATGCACTGTACACCAACCAAACAAACAATAATTAATCATCCCAGATGCCCGCTGTACCTGATCGTACAACCGTGCATGGCAGCTGGCACTACTCTCCAAATCACAAGTCGGTTTCAGCACCGATCAAGTAGTAGTATATGTGGTCGTACGGATCTTCCTTTCGCGCCCTTGCGACCGGATGATTTCGCCGCCTTGTCGCGTTCACTTAGAAAAATGGAGAAGCGGCGCTAGAAACTGTCGAAGAGATAGTTTCAAGTAGTCATGCTCTTCTCTTTTTCTTTTCGTTCTGTGATCTTGCATTTTGTCGCTGTCCATGAACAAAATGGTATCATCTGAGGAAGGTACATCTGACTACGGCAACGTAATCCTCGAAAGAGTCGTATTTATCACTTTGTTCAATTCCTGGGATGAGTTCATGTCTTGTTGGAACCGTGATAGAGATGCCCTGGAATTTCGACATCTGGGGTAGCATGCAGTAGCTGCAACAAGCAATGGAGCAAGGTTGCTTGTGTGTGTGAGTCGCCGATGAGCTGTGGTTCTTTTGGAAGGTACTGTTGGTGCAGCTGTACTGAAACTGACAGCATCTTACCTGCACACACATACAGCCGTCACGGGATCAAACCTGCTCTTGAATGTGGTACTAGGGACATGCTTCAGCAGGGACGGCGACGAACCTACGGAAAAAGATTGTGGGAACTGCAAGTTATGTGGAAGACGTCTCTATTACATCTATAGTGATGCCACTGTTACATGCAGTGTCTCCACATATCCATAGAGCTATAGCGACCTAGATACTCTGTGTGATGAGGACTTGGTTCGGCTATTCAGGGTCGGAGCTGAAGCATGCATTTGTTTTTGTGAAAGGGAAATTTCATTAATATTAAAGCAAATTACATCCTCTGATTACATAAGCCACCCAAACAACGCCAACACCATTGATGAGAGACAAGAAACTTTAAAAAAGCCATAAATTCCACCATCTAGGATTACCATCCCAAACGGATATGTCACGGACGAGAACTCCGATCTGAATGAACACGGCCATCTCACCATTCAGCACCGTCATCCACATCTCCGACGGGGGAAAACTGAAACCCAACTCTTTCGCAAAAGAGGGGTAGACTAACCTTCCACATGCAAATATGATGAACTTGCCTTCATTGAGCTCGTCGCCGAACCCGTCGTCGCCTTCATCAGATTCGTCATGGGAAAACACAAATCCGATTAACATCCAGAAGGATGTCAACGGAAACAAAACTCTCACTAGCCCATAGCCACAGTCACGAAGAACCATGACAAGACAAAGGAAGGGCCGGAGTACCTTATTCTCCATCGATGATGATGCCTTTAACTCACCACCACCGCTGAGACACCTCGTCCTCCGTTGCTCTAAGCCGACAAACATGGCAACACCGCACCGCCGCTATCACTTTCGTCGTCTGAACCACTAGAGAAACCCTAACCCTAACAATCGTAGTGGCCGCTGCCTGGAGCAACCACCACGAGAAGACCTAAACCTAGACCTAGGAACAAACAGGATGAACACCGGGTGCCAAAGCTTCAATGTCTCATGGGGGACGCCCACTGTTACATATGCTCCAAAATCCGCTACAAGTCTAGCGTCCAGTCTAGCACTAACCCTAGTGTCAATGCAAGCACGTAGAGCATGCCGCAATGAAAACCCCAACGCTCACGTGAATGTGCGCACACGAGGCTTTGTGCACACGTTTGGGCTACTTAATGCGCCAAGCCCTCGAAGTGGACATGAATATGTTTGCTCTGAGAACTCGCACACGGCTAGTGCCTGAGTCATGGAATTCGCACCCGAGGCTCCAATAGTAAAATTTTAGGTACCTGTCATACGTGGAGCAACAAAAAGAATGTGACAAGGAGCGACGCACGTTGGATGTGGTGAATTATGATGATCTCCTAGACCTAGAAACAAACAGGATGAACACCGGGTGTCGGGCCTCCTTCCTCAACCGACGGTGATGCCGCCGTGGCGAGGGGGCCGGCCAATTTCCTATGGAGCCCTGCTGCCGCCGCCTCTTCTTTTTTTTCCTCCGCGTGAGGAGTCCGGTATACCAGTAGTAGATTGGGATGAGCTGAAACATTTTGTGCGGTGAATACTTCGGTTTCTTTACAGCCTCTCTGAAGCTAATCATGTCAGGAATGTGCACGCAACAGCACAAGGACTATAGAGTGATTTCTGGAAATGGCCCACAAGAAGTTTATAGGAAAAAATTTGACATGTAAATAGAAAATTCAATCTCAATGTTTGCCTTGTCACAGAAACAAATATGTTTTCTCCTTCAAATCAAAAGAGAAGAAATTCCAAGCAGTTGCTCCTGATTATTCTTTACCCATAAGCTGATCCGAGCAGTTTTTGAGCAATTATCCTGTCCAACGAATAATGTGAAAAATCAGTACACGGAGCTATTTGGATGTAATTTAGGTGAATGCCCATTCCGATATTTTGGTATAACCCATGCATCATATAGAAGACTCCAGAACAAAGACTAGAAAGTGACTGAACAAATATTTGAAAATAAATTAAGTTGTTGGAAAGACAAGCATTTTTCATGGTGTGTCAGGTTAATTTTAATTGAGTGAACAAATTGTATCACACAAAAAATCGGATCATATGTAGTAAAAAAACATATAGAGTAGAAATTTAATTATAGTCTCCGAAAACACAAATCATAAAAGAACATAAGAAGACGAGACGATGCGATTGACGGCCGCTCACCGACCTTATTTAGTTAGCTAGCTATATTTACAATGATGTAGCTGACGAGCAGACGGACTAAAGTTTCTTGTTACCATGGCCGTTTAAGTGTTCCTCTAGCCTAGCATGCTCCCAGCGCGCGAGATGCCAACAGATTTCACACGGTACAGCACGCCAAGGTCGTCCTAAGGCCTACTGGTCTCCGCGGAGGCTATAGCAGCGACGCTGGCCGCTGGCACAGCAGAGCGGGCATACGTACGGTCATCACACATCGTCGTGGACGATCCCACTTCCCAAAAACATGTTGTGCCCGGACAGCAGTCAATCGGAGTTCGGGCATATATATCCTGGGACATTAAGAAATCATTCCTTGCAGGTAACATGCCATTGAGAGACACAACGAAGGGCGCCTTCCGTGACATGAATTAGATACCTCTAAATTTTAGCACTAAAGAGAATCTTATTATTTAAGAGTGTTAAATAAAGTCTAATGACAAAACCCTTTTACATACGGGTACATCTTTACGAGACGAATCTAATGTCTAATTAATCTATATTTTGCTACAGTGATGCTACAGTAACCATCGTCTAATTACGACTTAACTACCCTCATTAGATTTATCTCGCGATTTAGACCGGGGGTTCTGCAGTTAGTTAAAATTTAGAAGGGAGGATGCCGAACGCGTCCGAAATGCTTATGCATGTACTGCATGGAGAGCAGTATAGGCTGGGAATTGCAGACGAGATGAAGGCATCTATAAGTGCTTCTGACGGGAATTCAGCCATGTCAATTAAGAAGATATCACTGTTGTTCATGAAAAAAATGGTGAATAGTTTCTATTTTTATTTCTAGCATCAAACTAAGTACCTTCATGTGTTTTTAAATTAACAAGAAATAGATTATTGACATCATTATTCCAAACCAAGCTATGAATATCCATGTTTGCTATCTTTTGGAGCAAAAGATGTTCCATCTATGTATCATCAGCAATTGTTTCCAAGTATCGTCTTCCTTTGCAAGCTTAAAAATCCAAATGTTGAGTAAGCACTTAATAATGGTGACAAAGGCCCCCATTTCACCATACCAATGCTTTTTGGTCCACAAATGCGACTTGAACCGACAGCTTTTCAACTCTAAACAAAGATCAAATCAATGGCCCCCATATTTAATTAATTAAGTTTTTCCTTTTGTTTCTTTTGAGGGACAGGCTTCCCCTTTTCGATCGATACACAAGACCAGCTGGTACATCAATAATCATCCCAGATGCGGCCGCTGTACCTGATGGTACGATCACATGGCACTAAGACAAATTCAAGCGCTTATATAACTAAGATAACTAATCGTCTCGGCACAGGAAGACTTTGTTTAGAAGAGTCGCACTAGAAGACATTCACAGTGAACAAAATCGAGGAAAATGTTGGATCCATCCCACGGGCTCCATTTTCTTCTACACCCGGGGAATATTGCGTGCATGGCACTACCCTCCAGTCACACGTCGGTTTCAGCACCGGTCAAGTAGTATCATATCCATATGTCGCGGTACGCAGCTTTCGTGCCTGGGTGACCGGCCGCTTCTCGTGGCCATGTCGTCGCGCTCACTAAGAAAATTGGAGGCGACTGGCGAAGAGATAGCTCCATTCAAATCGTGATGCTCTTCTCCCTTCTTTTTTCTCTTTTTTTCCTTCTTCGAATCTTCAGGTCGCTATCTGAGTACGAAACGGCATGATCTGAGGAAGGTACATCTGACCATGGCGACGTAAGGATCAAAAGTGACGGCATATGCCGCATTGTTTAGTTCAGGATGATGTTGCATGCCTTGGAACCGCGACACCGGCTGGTGCCATGCATGCAGTACCTGCAAGCTGCTGCTAGCTGTTGATCTTTGGCAGGTGCTGTACATGCGGCTGTACTGAAAGCAGACAGCAGATAACTGTATGCACAGTCTAGCAGAGGAGAGGATTATACGCCAACAAAAAAAAAGGATCCTTTTGAAGCAGTACTAATTAAGAACATGATCAGGGGGCGACAACATACGGAAAAAGATCGTGGGAACTGCAAAGCTGTGGAGCCGGGCGGCATGTGATTATTGCCATCGTTACCAGGTAGTGCTGCCCACTGCTGCATGCACAGTGACTCCACATATCCATGGAGCTTGCAAGTTGCCAAGATAACTTTTGTGTGGGGATCGAAAGGGGGGGAAGTGACTAGCCGTGGAAAGGTCTAAGGATTCTGTTTGGATGATTTGGTTTGAGAATCTTCGTACGCAGTAGTTTCACATAACTTTTACATGCATGAACCAGGTGGGTAAAAACCTTTTCGATCCATATAAAGTAGTAGTTCACCAAACACTAGTTCATTTACCGCAGAACTCCATCTGCAGAAGTTCAGTCTTGTCCCGTGTGCTGTTTGCAAAGAAACTCAAGGAATTGGTCTTTAGGAATCTGAAACTATATCTGATGGACCTGTGAACACCACCTTATTGGTTACAAACAAGAAGGTTGTAAGAAAGTGAAACTTTTGCCCAATTTTTACCAATTGATAAATAACTTTTCTCTTGATGTTAAAGCTACTTAGATTCCCTTATCCCATTCTACCGATCGACTATGACTGTAGGTCGTCTCCCTGCTGCTTTTCACCATCAGCGGCCGAACTGATGCAGATGCATGCATTCAGTTTATGAGTGGTAGCCGTGACACCTACGACGAGTGATGTCGATGCATGTGTTCATGTTTCATGCATGTTGATAAGGTTGGAAACTGATCGTACCATTCCAAAGCACATATTCCAAGCTAGTATGTTCTCCAGCTCAAACAATTTTCACTCGGAGGGTTATTATTTCAATTTTTAGGTTCACTATGGTCATCGATGCACATCGAAATCATATACACGAGAAAAATTTTACAACAGAGAAGATTAAATCTCAAATCTCCATTCAGTTTTATGTACAAGGAGCCGTTCGTACTGAAAATATTCATACACAACCATGCCAAATGCAGCTAGCTAGCTAACCCCTATCATACAAAAACCCAAATCATACAAATCACTACATATATAGAACAAGATGCACAATAAAGAAATAGGACTATATATGTATGACCCTAAATCTTTGATGAGAAAAAGAAAAGATTATAGCAATAGACATAAGAAGACGAAGAGATATGATCGACTATCCCTCACCAACCTTATCTTCCACCGGTCAGCCAGCTTGCTCGAGTCTAGCTTCAGGACAACATCGCCGACGCCGAAAGTTTTTTCTCTCCTCTGCAAGTGCCGACGCGAAAGTTTGTTGTCACCTTCCAAGGTTACGTGCTCATCTAGCCAGCTGATCTTCATTCCTCGCCGAGCTGGCTTCACACGGGACTGTCCGCGCCGACGACGGCGTCCTTCGGGTTCACTGCCTCGGCGGCGGCTACAGCGGCGACGGGCGCGACGACGCTGGCGCGGCAGAGCGGACACGTGGCGTGGAGGCGCAGCCACT
>LAPY01002620.1:16340-27759 GCA_000970635.1 Eragrostis tef
CTCCGACAGCCAGTCGTCGAGCATCGCCTCCAGCGAGAAGACACATAGAGGCCATGTAACCAGGCCTCCTGAAGATTATTGTTTCTATTTCTCTATGTGTCCTACTGTTGACATAGGTATTCAGCTCATCTGGAGCACTGTTTTCTACACCCTCTCCTGGGTGCTTTGTAATCTGAAGGGGCTTGATCCCTTCCTCATGTACTCTGGTTCAACGGTTTAATTAATACGAGTACTACAATTATCAAAAAAAAACAAAGTGGAAAAGGCCGAGCCCTTTTCAGCTGAAAAACCATGTTTCAATCGCACCGTTCTGCAATGCGCCTTCTCCAACGTACGGCCTCTGAATGGCTCCTCATAGCAAACCGGTTTGATGGCGGTATTAAATATTTTCAAGACAGAAATATGGAGACAATATTCATGAGGTTGATATCTAGATGCACCCTAGAAGATGATGTCTTTTTCATGTTCATAGTCAACTTAGGCAGTTAATTTCTCTTGTCATTAGTTTGATTTGTACTTCTTTGTAACTTAAACATCTTCAGGCACGTTTTGTTGTGGTTTCACCTCTACAATAATGAAGCTGATGTGAAAGAAGACTGCCTTTTAAGTACTTTATAGTATTTTCTATGACGAGAATTATGTGACATACAAATTAGCGGTTCTGGAAGTAGATAACCTTTGAATTGCTACCCCTGTTCCGGTTTTTTACTTTTTAAGTCATTTGGCCAGCTACTTGGCCTCCTTTCTGTGTGTTTATGTGCCAATGGCTTCCGGACCTGTAATCTGAACCATTTGAAACGTTTTTCTTCTCTTTCTTGCTGCAAGGGCAGATCACAGTAAAACTCCTAAACAAAATGAAGAACATCCCAAACTCGAAAACAGATACGCAAGAGAGTGAGCAGCAGTGGTACCACTGCTTCCTTTTCAGGCTGGACTCCAACAGACCATGGGCATGGAAGGATTGACTCAACCCTCGCCTGACTAATCTGCGCTGCATCGAGATATTTCTCGGTTGCTGGCAAGGAAAACTGACGTGCGCGGGCGACCTGAACCGGGGCTAACCGATGAACGGTGCTCGTGCAAACCGTGTGCTTTGCTGTGGTCAGCGACAAATTTTTGGTGCGGCATGCTTTGGCGTCGATCCAAACATGCCGCATCCCAGTTGCATGGCGTTGTGGTACAAGATCCATCATGCAAATATTCTCCATAATTATACCCCAAAATGTAGGCATGTCGTATCCACGGCCAAGCAGGAATGTACTGCTCCATTCCAGATGTCTCCCGTTCCCGACATACATTTCTTCACCATTAGTTTCTCTGTTTCCATTAGCACACACTCTGCTACTACTGCTGCTGAAGTGGAACATGAATGTAGACGAGCGAGAAGCAAAAATGGAGGTCAGGTACTGATCGAAACCAGCCGTCCCTTTAATTTATAGAGAGAAATGAGTATACCAGCATTACTGGTTATCGTTCAGTGAAAATGAATCCTAAATAGCTAATACTGCAGTAGTATGAATGTCAGCGATGCGTTGCTGCACAAGCAATTAACGCGTGGCAATTGCCTTGAACGATCGCATCACATGTACGTACATCGGTACATGCCCATGATGTAATTGGAGCGTGGCTTGTTTGTTGAGCTGATGAAACGATGCGACCTTTTTAAATCAAAAAATAATGTAATTATGAAAGGGGTCTTGGCCTAATGGTTAAGGCACTCGAGTAACACCTTTGAGGTTTTGGGTTCGACTCCTGGTGGGAGCGAATTTTCTAGGATTTACCAGCGTTATGCGTTAAGTGGTAAGCGGCGTTTCCGTCGAAGCAGCGTTTCCGTCGACAACGAGACGCCTTTGGTGACTTCGGGAATCTCTAGATCTGCCGGATGCTCAGTTCTTCAGAGGTGCTCATAGAGGTAGGATTTGCGTACGTGTATTCATAGAGGTGAGTGTGCGTGCGTGTTATGAACGTCTGCGTTGTACTGTGTAATTCTAAAAAAATATATAATTCATCTTCTTTTACAAAGACTGCTTTTCATACGTAAAATTTTCATGCTACAAAAATTATCCTGTAACCCCCGTTTAGTTTCAGCTTTAGCTACCTAGAGAAAAGGCGCCAACAACAAATTTTCGTCTCCCTATTGATTTTGATTTTCAAATTCACATATTTTTATCAGCATTCCAAACACGACAACATGGACTCAAGCACAATGTGCGTGGTGGCTTCATTCAAAAAGAAAATGTGCGTGGTGGCTCTGTTGTTTGTAAGTTAGTTGAGAGAAAATTACAAAAACCCACTTACAAGTCAGGAGGGTTTCATATACCCATTTATAAAAAATTTTGTGTCAGTCTTCCCCCCTGCAAGTGTCCATAGGTGTTCATATTCCCCTTTGACAACTTTGACCGGACGACGCAGCTCGTGTATGTTCTCCGATGTGGCTCCGGATGGTCTATCATACCTCTATACTCTTTGATGTTGATATTGCAACCTATATGTTTAATTTTCTTAATTTTGTTCATAGTATTATGAGTAAGTTTAAACGTCATTTATGATAGCATGGTAATTTCTGACTGTGTAACATATGATTAGATGATAACTATGCTATAGTGGAGCTATAGTGAAGTCTTAGAAAAATTATAGAGGCCACATAAGAGTCATTACATCCGGTCAAAGCTATCAGAGGGGAATATGAAAACCTATGGACACTTACAGGGGAGAGACTGACACAAAAATCTTTGTAGGTAGGTATATGAAAACCCCCTGACTTGCAAGTGGGTTTTTGTAATTTTCCAGTTAGTTTAATTGCCTTAGTGTGGCACTGTGGCAGCTTAGTATGTAGTACATCCAAAAGGTCACAAACCTCCGCTTGCACCGAGGTTTTAGTTTACTTCCAATGCATTGTATCATGATGCCACTAGGAATTCCGAGTGTCACATCTGTGTCCAAAATAATAGTCATTAGTTCTGAGAAACTTATGGCCATTAGTTTGATCTGACGGTGTAGATTTGATCTCAGAAATTCACTACTAATAGCCATTATTTCATCAAACTGAGGGTAATATTAGAAAAAATAAAAATGACAGACTTATAATAAATAGTTTTGTGTTCATAAAAATATCAAATTAGTAGTATGCTTAATCTTTGACATGTATTAAGCTAGTAAATATGTTTTTTAAATTATAAGTAGGGTAGGGTTAAGGTTTTTCTTTGCTATCATAAAACCTAAATTCTTAATTAATAAAGCAATTACAAAACTACTCTTAAACTAATGGCCATTATTTTGGACCTTAAAACTCCCCAAAAACAAATATTCTCGTTCTGTTGTTTCATATAGCCTGCCTAGAGCGAGCATTTCATTTTTGCAAAGCATTGTGAGGAGCGCAGTGGCACCAATATTTTCGTTTAGATGACAACACTTCTCCATCACTTCTGTCTTTGACGGCTCTGGGGTAGAAGACCAGAGGAATCGGAGCATTTGGCTGGGATGTTCATCATGCGGACATTATTTGTAATTATACTGCCCTTGTAGTATCCACACATAAGAAGGAATGCACTGCTCCTTCCTAGATGCCCCCCACTCCGAAGTAGAGAGTAGAGGATTGGGAAGCAACGAGAGGAGATCAGGTATTGATGGTCGAGACCAGACCTCCTTTTAATTTATAGAGAAAAAGGAGGATATATACCAGCAACTAGCTAATGTTCAGTGAAAGTGAATGAGTAGAATTGCAGTAATGTGAATATCAGCTATAAGGTTGCACGCAGGCAATAAAAGCGTAGCATTAGCCTTGAACTATCGCATAACAATATATGTATATGCCACTACCATAGCGTACTTGAATTGTTCGGTGAACCGAGGCCATGAGGCCAGCAGTTTAAGTTATGACGTACTGCATTTTTTTCCCTTTTCTTTTCAAAGGATGCTTTTCATAAGGCCAAACTTACATGCCACCAAAAAATATTCTGTATCCCTTATAAAGGAAGGCAACATTTATTTTATTTCTTTTGTATCGCATTTGCTCATAATTCATCATTTTTGTAAATAGCTAATCAATAATTTTTTGTGTGAATTTTCACTCACTCCCTATTGACACGATCTCTCAATCGTAGCAAGGTTCTGACACTTTGGTTTGAGAATTTTTCTCTTTCGTTACGTGATGGATCGTCTTGGTAAGGCAATGATTACTCTTGGTGTAACTTAGCTTTCATGTCTCCAAGTTTGAATTTTACATTAGACCATGATACTAAATTCTTAATTAATAAAGCAATTACAAAACTACTCTTAAACTAATGGCCATTATTTTGGACCTTAAAACTCCCCAAAAACAAATATTCTCGTTCTGTTGTTTCATATAGCCTGCCTAGAGCGAGCATTTCATTTTTGCAAAGCATTGTGAGGAGCGCAGTGGCACCAATATTTTCGTTTAGATGACAACACTTCTCCATCACTTCTGTCTTTGACGGCTCTGGGGTAGAAGACCAGAGGAATCGGAGCATTTGGCTGGGATGTTCATCATGCGGACATTATTTGTAATTATACTGCCCTTGTAGTATCCACACATAAGAAGGAATGCACTGCTCCTTCCTAGATGCCCCCCACTCCGAAGTAGAGAGTAGAGGATTGGGAAGCAACGAGAGGAGATCAGGTATTGATGGTCGAGACCAGACCTCCTTTTAATTTATAGAGAAAAAGGAGGATATATACCAGCAACTAGCTAATGTTCAGTGAAAGTGAATGAGTAGAATTGCAGTAATGTGAATATCAGCTATAAGGTTGCACGCAGGCAATAAAAGCGTAGCATTAGCCTTGAACTATCGCATAACAATATATGTATATGCCACTACCATAGCGTACTTGAATTGTTCGGTGAACCGAGGCCATGAGGCCAGCAGTTTAAGTTATGACGTACTGCATTTTTTTCCCTTTTCTTTTCAAAGGATGCTTTTCATAAGGCCAAACTTACATGCCACCAAAAAATATTCTGTATCCCTTATAAAGGAAGGCAACATTTATTTTATTTCTTTTGTATCGCATTTGCTCATAATTCATCATTTTTGTAAATAGCTAATCAATAATTTTTTGTGTGAATTTTCACTCACTCCCTATTGACACGATCTCTCAATCGTAGCAAGGTTCTGACACTTTGGTTTGAGAATTTTTCTCTTTCGTTACGTGATGGATCGTCTTGGTAAGGCAATGATTACTCTTGGTGTAACTTAGCTTTCATGTCTCCAAGTTTGAATTTTACATTAGACCATGATACCGGTGGAAATTATATCTTCATTTAACTAGATAATAAGAGAACCACTTCAATGGATCCCTTTTCAAAAGTAGCATGGATCTTAAAGCAGCTCTTTTCTCTAGAACCTTATCTCTTCTCTGTTTTGCCATCATTTGTTCACTGAAGCACCCGCCACTGAAGCAGTTATTATATTATGATTTCTTGAGGAGTGGCATCTCTCAGCTGACCAGCTGTTGATCGTAGGCCTAAGAGAACAAACGCTGCTCTTAGCTTCTTCCCAGATGCCTCCCGTTCCGGGGCATAGTGTCCTTGTCAATGACTTTTATAGTAGCAGGGAGCAGATGACTCAAGTGTATAGACTGGAAAGAACAAAGAATCCCTGGAAGAATCAGCAGGAAACCGGAGAGATATGAGAAGGAGAGTCCGGTGGGGAGGTTTGAGAAGGAGAGTTTGTTCATTGATATCAAACGTTTTGAGCAAGTTTTCCACTCTTATAGCTCATCTCATTGTCTCCATGGCATTATTAGGTCCAATCAGAAGTAGCCCCTTCTGAGTGGACTGAAGAATTCTTGGTGAGACAGCATATCGTGATCCTCCTTCCAGCTAATATACACATGGCCCGGTGACATGGATACAGAAATTATTGATGAGTCTACAATGTCAGCCTGTATAAAGATGCACTTGATTATGCGCAAACCCATGTGCTTCTTCACAAAGACGTGCCTGTATAGAGATGAGCACTGTATTGCTTCTTACCAAACTTATCCCATTCCCACGCATCTTTGATTTTCTTTCATAGCAGTGTTATGCCAGTTAACTGATGGCATAGTAATTTACCAAGAGAAGCAGAGAAATGACTTCTGGACTTCTGAACGAGCGTTTTTGGACGAAGCCCTTCCTCTTTATAGAGAACATCAATCTTAATTTTTGTGCACGTGTGGATAAACGAACTGGCCCGAAATGCTGGCGGTTGTAGAAAGTAAAGCATGTGCTGATTGATGCTGGAGACAGATCGATAGATCCAAGACAGAAAGTGTAAGACTTTGGAAACAGTGGTTCCACGTTTAAAATTTGTGAGGCCTGAACCAGAATGAAGATCATCTCGCAATGATATATGGGAGCAGCAATTTTGCAATCTTCTTTTAGAATCAACGAATTTCATTAGAGTATCTGATTCTTTACATTTGAGGAGTGTAAAATTTCATAATCTGTATCTTGTGACACTCAACTTCATAGATACCCTGTGCCAGACATTCGCATAATGGCACTCAAGTGATGGTTTTAGGCAGTTCGGTTCTACAAACAAGAGTATTTTCTCTCACAGCGAGGTAGCATCTACCTGCATATTCGAGGAATGTTCTAGACCATTTAACCGACGGCTGGTAGAGGCAGGAGACCCAATCATGTCTTTCACTCTTTCTTGTTCCCCTCTCCTACACATGCTCATGGCGATGGCACTAGCTGCCGCGCAGGACCTTGGGTATACAGGTATAGTACGGCTTTGTTCTTGCCACGCAGATTCCGAAACACACGGGACCGTGAGAGGATGCGGGCGTGGGGAAATGCGGCGGCGGCCTGGCACTACTGCATCCTTCCTGCTCCGAACCTCATCGGTGTGGTCAGCTACCAATCGGAATTTAGGCCTAAGAGGAGAGGGTAAACTCCACGCTTCTTCCAGAATGCCTCCCGTACCCAAGCATTAGTTACATCCTTGTAAATAAAACTTATAGTAGCTGGGAGCAAGTGACTGGAGTGTAGACTGGAAAGAACAGAGTCTGGTCGGAAGGAATTAGAACTCCATTCTTCATATCAAACCTTCTGAGCAAGCTTTCCACTCTTATAGCTCACCTCACTATCTTCATGGCATTAGGTCCCACTCAAAAGTAGTAGCATAATGAGATCATGGAATTGGGGAGTTCTTGCTGAAGTAGCATAGATCGTCTTTCCAGCTAATGCATACATGCATCCTGACCTTGCAAACTGAAAGCTAGAGCCACCAGGATCCTTGTGGCATCTTTAATTCCAATACCACCTACATTCGTCCTGCTCAAATTGCATAAGTATCTTTTGAATGCTCTCCTCAGCAAGGTTTGCATTACCGTGGTAAACCAAACCGGTTTTTGCGGAAACCGGAAAAACCGCTCCGGTCCGGTTTACCCGGTAGTCTGGTTTTCCATTTCAAATTTCAAAAAAATAAAAATTTGAAAACTTTTGAAACAAAAAATACATAAAAAAAACTAGATCAAATTTACAGTCTGTGGAAACCATTCACGTAAATTCGACCATTTCGTATGGCAAAAAAAATCAAGGAAGTTCAGAGTAGAGCAAGGAAGAAAAAAAAACTTTTTTTACGAACCAACAACCTTCTCAATTTTTTTGATTGACGAAATGATCGAATTTATGTGTTTCGTTTCCACCATTGGATTGTAAATTGCATCTAGCTTTTTTTTACATATTTTTTGTTTCATTTTTTTGAAACTTTCAATTTTTTTTCTTTTTGTTTTTCATTTCTCCTTCTTAAATCGGTTTACCAAAATTCTTGTCCGGTTTACCGGAACATTTGGCGGTTTACTGATAAACCGGACCGGTTTACCGGAAATTTTGACGTTTTTTATTCAAATTTCGTCATTTGAATTTTGTTCCGGTCTTTGACCGGTTTTCGCGGTAACCGGGCATCTTAGTCCGGTCCGGTTTTTCCGGTCAAAATGGTATTGTAAACCTTGCTCCTCAGTATATCAAAGAAAGCACAAGCGGATTTACGAATGTGATTGAAATGCTCCTTTGGTCCTGAGCATATGTCGAAACTGCACTTTGGTAGACAAATACTATCTCGCAATGTGCCAATCTTCACCCAGTCCAGCCTTTACGACATCCCACTTGTTGAACGCACAACCATTGCAATCACGGCCAAATGCACTCTGTTCATTGCCCTTGATCAAACTGCTTCCAGTATGTGGTATCAAATTAACTGTGCACCGTCGCAAATGATGCAGAAAAACTTCTTGTGATGACAATAGATGAGAGGAGTAATTACCAGCAGGATTGGAAGATATCAGATGAACTAATGATCATCTTCAAATCTGCAGCAGTCAATCATGATGCTCTTGCTGCTCAAAGGCACCATTAGTTGCATATATATCAGCAGCCAAAATATTGGACCTCTGCTACACCGTTCTGTAGCCTGAACCAGCCAGCCAACTCACAGACGTCCCTCATCTCCAGAAAATTGCCAGCCGGTGTACAAGAAATTTGAAAACTTTTGAAACAAAAAATACATAAAAAAAACTAGATCAAATTTACAGTCTGTGGAAACCATTCACGTAAATTCGACCATTTCGTATGGCAAAAAAAATCAAGGAAGTTCAGAGTAGAGCAAGGAAGAAAAAAAAACTTTTTTTACGAACCAACAACCTTCTCAATTTTTTTGATTGACGAAATGATCGAATTTATGTGTTTCGTTTCCACCATTGGATTGTAAATTGCATCTAGCTTTTTTTTACATATTTTTTGTTTCATTTTTTTGAAACTTTCAATTTTTTTTCTTTTTGTTTTTCATTTCTCCTTCTTAAATCGGTTTACCAAAATTCTTGTCCGGTTTACCGGAACATTTGGCGGTTTACTGATAAACCGGACCGGTTTACCGGAAATTTTGACGTTTTTTATTCAAATTTCGTCATTTGAATTTTGTTCCGGTCTTTGACCGGTTTTCGCGGTAACCGGGCATCTTAGTCCGGTCCGGTTTTTCCGGTCAAAATGGTATTGTAAACCTTGCTCCTCAGTATATCAAAGAAAGCACAAGCGGATTTACGAATGTGATTGAAATGCTCCTTTGGTCCTGAGCATATGTCGAAACTGCACTTTGGTAGACAAATACTATCTCGCAATGTGCCAATCTTCACCCAGTCCAGCCTTTACGACATCCCACTTGTTGAACGCACAACCATTGCAATCACGGCCAAATGCACTCTGTTCATTGCCCTTGATCAAACTGCTTCCAGTATGTGGTATCAAATTAACTGTGCACCGTCGCAAATGATGCAGAAAAACTTCTTGTGATGACAATAGATGAGAGGAGTAATTACCAGCAGGATTGGAAGATATCAGATGAACTAATGATCATCTTCAAATCTGCAGCAGTCAATCATGATGCTCTTGCTGCTCAAAGGCACCATTAGTTGCATATATATCAGCAGCCAAAATATTGGACCTCTGCTACACCGTTCTGTAGCCTGAACCAGCCAGCCAACTCACAGACGTCCCTCATCTCCAGAAAATTGCCAGCCGGTGTACAAGTGCTCATCTTCATCAGCCTCCCATCAATCCATTCTTTGTGGCTGAAGGTGTTTTCTTCCATGCGCATCACAGAGCAGTGCCATCACAACATTTTTCTTTCTTGTTCTGAAAGAGCCGAAATTTTCACTATAACCAATCGGTGCAGTAACAATATTTTCAGACTATGGAAGCACAACAATTAACACTCATGTTTTCCTTATGATATAGATTCCAGGCATCCATAATATACACCTAAAGAGTTTCAACATTTTCCAAATGCATTGTTCCGATATTGAACACACATTAAGCAACGATGGACCCTGACTTCAACACGTCACTCGACCTTAACTTCTTCAGCTTTAGTGTTTTCTTGATCTTGCTTCAGCTGAGAGGAAGGTAGGATGGATCTCAACTGAGTGCTCTCCATGTTTGACAAGAGCTGGGTGACAGTCTTAATTTGAGTGGCACTGCATTTTTTTATTAATAGAAGTTTATGAGACGAAAACTGTAGTAAATAAACCTCAACCTACTAGGTTGGAATTTGTAGCAAACTACACCAACATATAGCTCTGTGCCTTAGTTTTAGGGAAGCTGTGGAATTCCTAACTAGCAGGTAATGAAAAGTGCATAAACCGAAAGAGGCACACCTTTGCAAACTACTTTCCATATGTGCATCAAAGGAGGAAACTATATGAGGTAGTTGGTGTAGAACCTGAAACATAACACAAATGAACATTAAGTTTTCAACCAGTAGTTCAGCATCCAATGCTACACTTATTTCTTACCTGCTCCGTGTTCTTCGCTAAAGACGATTTTGCTATGAGCTTCTTGGGAAGTTTTGCCAAGTGAACCTGCGATCAGAAGGACCCACAACTAATGAACAACCGGATTGAGGAACTCATTATTTGTAACTTCAAAACATGAGGGCATTATAACACAACAACAAATGAGAAGTTCCTGCTAATTGCAATTGCATTAACTTATAAACATTCCTGAGTTCAGTAAACTAGAATTCTGGTTATTGTTGGTAAACAATTATTTATATAACTGGTATGAGGAAGATGGAAGATAACTGAAATCTGAAAGAACTCTAGAAAAAAAATTCCTGATACAATAAACTAGTGTCTCAAGATCATGAGGCCTGGACCCGAAAGAAAACAATGCAACCATCGATGATCCATCACTGTAATATCATCCGGTACCAGCATGAATATTCAAAGCAGCATTTTGGAAGTTTCTCAGTGCCAAATCAAAGCATATGCTACTCATTCGACACCAGTTGAATGACCCAACTTTTAGGTTAGCTATTAAGATGTATAGAGTAATAACATTCGATCTCATTGATAAGTTCAAAATTTGGACAGTCGGTTCACACATAAGGCTTAACTGGAAGTAAGTTTCACAGTGAGTAAATCCGTCGCAACAATATTCCATGCAGTAATTGGACCAAATTCGGTCAACTTTGCACAAATTTGAATAATTGTTTGCATAGATCACAAACGGGTGTAAAATCTTAGGGCCATTAGGAACAGACAAGAAGGATACGGGAGAGTGGACATACCTGCGCGGGGGAGGACTGCTCCATCAGCTGCAGGAGGTTGGAGGTTGACTGCACCGCCTGCGCTATCTGCTCCGCCACCGCCGCCTTCGCTCCTCCTCCTCCCCTGCCGCCGGCGGACGCCGCAGCCATCGCCGCCCACGCTGTCCGGTCCGGTGCGGTTCGGTTCGGAGTCGGACCACGCGCTATCTCTTCCAGAAGTAACGACATGGGCCGGTCCAGAAACAGCACTTTACATGGTCCCAAGAAGCCCAGCTCAACTCCTATCAAAAAAAAAAACCCAGCGATTCACAAGGTCTTAGCTGCAAAAACTCCCCGATTCCACCGAGGAACCGACCGGCCGGCGAAGCGCG
>LAPY01002620.1:43904-64553 GCA_000970635.1 Eragrostis tef
TCGTGGCCGAGTACATGCCCAACGACACCCTCTCCAAGCATCTCTTCCACTGTACGTGCTCACCCACCTCCCTCCATATCCGCTTGCTAGTGTAGTTGTCATCTGTGGTGACGTACTGATGATCCGCCCACCAACCATGAATCCCCTCTGCATTAACTCAACTGCTAAATGCACGTTTTGTCTTTAAACCGTTGCCACATTTGACTTGTGCGGATCATGCAGGGCGGATTGTGATTGGCCTGGAATAGGTTTCTGTGCCCAGTCCAAGCCACATTTCTCTCTTTGTGTTGACTGCGCTGTACTGCCTTTTTCTGCAGGGGATAAACAGCCATTGCCGTGGGAAATGAGGCTGCGGGTTGCATATTACATTGCGCAAGCACTCGACCATTGCAATGCGGAGAACCGGAAAATCTACCACGACTTGAATGCTTACAGAGTACTTTTTGATGAGGTATGCACGAGTTTGCTGGCAGCTCGTAGCCTACAAACTTCTTGTTTTCCTGCTGGCCTTTTGTTATGTAGCTGCTTTTGTTGTTGCCCTTTGAATATCAAATTCACTTCGTAATAAAGTTTACTTCAATAAATTTGCTGAGCGCCACCAAAGGAATTTTTCACCTGTTGTAACTAATTTTCCTATTAGGAAGGTGATCCTCGTTTGTCAAGTTTTGGACTAATGAAGAACAGCCGTGATGGCAAAAGTTATAGTACCAACCTGGCTTACACTCCGCCGGAGTTTCTACGAACCGGTAAGAAATAACAAAGTCCTTACTTGTTAATATCACATTCTCAGTTAGGTAATACTGTTAGTGGTGTCCTGTGCAAATCAAATATAAACTTATTGCACACCTAAGCAGAACCTTTTAACTGATTTGTGAAATTTATGAAACAGATTTATCTTTTGCGAGCTATGTTTGTTCTTGATAATAAACTTGTAGATGTTTCTTGTATCCTGAGTGGCACTGAATACATACCTTTTGGGTCCTGGATATTTTTTTTCAGCTTTATCTTACTAGTAATACTGCGATTTTTTTCAGCACTGATAATCTGTGCTTTTACTTTCGAATGGCAGGCAGAGTAATCGCTGAGAGTGTGATATATAGCTATGGAACTGTTCTGTTGGACCTTTTGAGCGGGAAACACATTCCTCCTAGTCATGTATGCTTCATTTGAATCTTTGCTGTTTCTTTAGAAAGAATATGTTTCAGGAATATCAGCTGGCAATCCCCTTGAATTACATTCTCTAGTTGCTGAGATGTTAGCTTTAAACCAGGAACTAAGAGCTACTGCCTGGTGATAGACTTCCGTTCCATATTACTAGCACAACACAGCCTTCTTTCTTACTATTCTGCTGATCAAGTCAGACTCATATGATATAACAAAACATTGGAGAACCTATGCTATACCGGTTTATGTTGATGTTGTTATTCGATGAATCTGATTTTGTTATTTTTTTGGGATTTCAGGCACTAGATTTGATAAGAGGGAAGAATATACTGTTGCTGATGGATTCTTCCTTAGAAGGGCAGTATGCTAATGAAGATGCTTCAAAATTGGTTGATCTTGCATCAAAGTGTTTGCAGTTTGAAGCTAGGGACAGACCTAACATAAAGTATCTCTTATCTTCTGTCGGGCCTCTTCAAAAGCAAAAGGAGGTCAATAGCTATAATTTTTCTCCAATTGTTGTTTGTTCCCACTACATTGATTTTAGTAACATCATCCATTCCTATTGTGACAGGTAGCATCTCATGTGTTAATGGGCATTACAAAAGCCACGTCAGTATTGCCAACTATTCTTTCTCCCCTCGGGAAGGCCTGCGCCGGTATGGATCTTACAGCAGTGCATGATATATTGCTCAAAACAGGTTATAAAGACGACGAAGGTGCAGAAAATGAGGTAACTTAGAAACAATTTAAGTTCCCTTCTCTATGGTGCATCTACCCTCAGTCTTCTGACCCACTTTGCTTTTAGTGTTTTTTTACTCAATTGATTACTTGTTCAACATGGTTTTTTCCCTCGTCAATATGTATCTTGTTGAAAAGCTTCCTATTCCTTTCACTTAGGGCATTGCATGGTTAGAAGGGAAAGAAAGAAAAACAGAGAAAATTTGAAGGCGCATCATTTTCTTGTAGACAGTGAATTAAGTACCCATCATATTCTCTTGGCTATCTAGTGAAGTTGGCATTTTTAAAATGCATTGTTGCGTGATATATCCAAAAAGAAAATATTTTATATGGAATAAATAGTCTTTTCATAAGTGTTCCATATAGGAGATTGTACTGCTTGCTAGATTTCGACACCTTTTCTTTTTCACATTTTTTTGTGTGCATGCAGAAGCCAATATTTATTTCATAATTTTCTTTATGTTTGCACTTTGTCAATATATGAAATCCTTCCTATTTGCTTTGTTAAGAAAATCTAATTTTATATATGTATGTTCTTGTCTACGAAAACCTGAAGTTATCCTTTCAAGAATGGACTCAGCAAGTGCAAGAGATGCTGAACACAAAGAAGTTTGGCGACATTGCATTTAGAGATAAGGATTTTAAGACTGCGATTGATTACTACTCCAAGGTATTACAATCACTATTTTCTTGTTTCTGTTTAACTAGCTAGTATTTCTTTTTAGTAGTTTAGACTCAACGCAATATATGTTGGAGCTTGATTGTATAAATGACAATCTCAACAATTTGTATTCATAATCATTAGTTTGGCCCTCTGCCAAATAACTTAGCCTCACAGATGACATGAACTTTACTTGCTAACTCTTGCATAATGTATTAATATATTTTTGTGACTTACACGACCCTTTTTGAGTGTGTATCTCCAATTTCATGAGAAGTCTGTCTTCTGTGATGCAGCTAGTTTCAATGATGTCCGCACCTTCAGCTACAGTTTACGCCAGGCGCAGTTTTTCCTACTTGATGAATGAACAAGCGGAGCTTGCTCTCCGTGATGCAATGCAGGCTCAGGTCTGCATGCCTGAGTGGCCTACTGCCTTCTACCTCCAAGCCCTGGCTCTCTCAAAGCTTGGCATGGAAACCGATGCACAGGACATGCTCAACGATGGAGCTACATTTGAAGCCAAGAAGCAAAACAGCTGGCGCGGTTAAGACTGAAAGTCACAGCTTCCCCCATCGCCGTTACCTTTTGGATAAAAAAGGGTACAATGGTTCACTGGGACATCTGTTGCAGTACTAAGGTGTGGGATTGAAATGCACTGTTTTATTGTGCAATCCGCCCGAATGTTGATAATGAGTGGCACTGCTGTTGTGACTTGGGAGTTGAAGATAAGCAGGGGCATGCATTGCGTACTATTCCTTCTCTGAGTTGCGCTTTGTTCCGCGAGTGATAGCAGCAGGATTTGCTGATCATTGCAACTGTAGTTCTCCGGAGAAAGATTATTGTAATTAAGAGGATGCTTTCTAACAGTCTCTCCTCTTTGTTTCCATTGGAATCTTTGGGCCCAGGGGGACACGGCTGGGTGCCAAAAAGGTAGGTTCCTTGTGATTAGCTAAGGAGAATAAACTAGAGCCATCTGAAATTTCATTCAATTCTATCATATTTTTATGTGTTTTTTTTTCTTGGAAAAATCATGATGTGTTGCTTGTTTCTTTACTCGAACTGTTTCAGTGTGCTAGTTAATTACCTTCGGTAGGATTATCAAAACACATATTTGACGTTTGGAGTCCTAGTTGCTGATGTCGTTTGCAATAATATTTTTGGGCTCTTGCATCTTGAGAATTTAAGCGTCAGTTATTTTTCCCAGTAAGACATCCAAATTACTGAAGTATTGCTAAGTTGTTTTTTGAGTGAATTGCACATAGCACCATAGTTTGGAGCCATATTTTTGCATTGCACTAGGTTTAAGCTTGTGTTTCACCTTGCACCAGGTTTTAGCCAAAGAAGATTTGGGCCAATATTGAGGTAAAATAACACATGTTAAATGAGTCATTTGAAAACATCATAGTAGGTCTTGGTAAAATATGTGGTCTTAATAAGTTCCATCCAGAATAAGTATATGATTAATGCACCATTAAAGTTAACCAACTTTCTCCATTTTTTTCATGCTGTGACTTTAAATTCTGTATTGAAGGCCCACTATGATGTCTTGTGCCACCAAATTGATTAAAACAATGTCCTACAAAATAAATTGATTAGGTCCATATAATGAAATATAATTTCAACTAATATGTTCATTGTCCACAGCATATCAACTATTTGAATTTTCTATATTTTGGCTGTCATGTTGACCAAGGCCACTTCCTCATGGTCAACACTTTTTTTTTGCGAGGATCCTCATGGTCAACACTAAAAGGCGGAGTGGTTATTCTTGAGCTAAAACCTGGTGCAAGGTGAACCACAAGCTAAAAACTAATGCAATGTGAGAATATGGCTCCAAAATATATTTTGTGCAATTCTCTGGGGGTGGGGATGCCGTCCGTAACCCAACGTAGGAACTAGTCACCTGTTTGGGTTAAGTGCAAAAAGGAGTCGAGAAAAATTAAGGTAGCCGAGGGAAATGCATGGGGTCCCATCCCCTCGTAATTCAACACGATGGTTCCTGCAAGACTCGGCGTTGCAATTTGTTTGTTTCGATAGCACTAACTGGAATCCTAACAAGAAGGAATACATTTCAGCGGAAGTGTTGTTTGCCGAAAGTGCAGCAGCAGAAACTATTTGTGAAAACCCCTAATGCTCCGTTTGGATGTCGATATTCAGAGGAAGAAATTGAATTGGACCCTGAATACCAAAGCCTAGCTGTATTGAAAATGGCTTGCAATGCCAATTTTGTTGTTTGGATGTTCATATATTGATAGTTGGAATCGGTAGGTAGCAGCCAATTCTAATTCTTGTTTGGATGTACAAATAGTTGAATTGTAAAATATTGAAACGTTTGAGCATTGTACAATCTGTACATGTATGAAAACATTTTTCACATTACATGATATGCATCAAATTGGTCCCCAACAACAACAAAAAAAAAACAACATGACAAATGGATTAGAATCCAATCAGTAGCTGATCCAATACAATCACGGGTTCAGCCGCTGATCCAACACAATATCCAATCAAGCTCGCTACGGAAGGAATAGCTGGTTAGGAGTGCTCGGCTAGGAGATGCAGACCAGACGCAAGGACGATGCGGTACGGAGCACCGCGGGACATGGACGGACGCGCTCGCAAGGATGGCAGCAGCGTCAGCCGTGGCGACGAAGGTGATGGTGTTGGTGGCGCCCCACACTAGGCCCACAGCTAGCCACCATGCTCGCCACCAGATGCGTGAATCTGACTCTGGATCTGAACAGGGCAGTGCCGTCATGGAGATTTCTCGTCGAGGGCCGACTGACCTGCGCCGCCGAGATGTCGTCAGTGTCGTCGTCGCTTTACTCATCCCCTTCTTATCTCTGCTGGCCTGCGCGGGAGACGGGAGCAGCAGGGAGAGATGCGCTTTTCTTGACACGGGGCAGGAGCAGGAAGACGAAAGCTGAGCACGGGGAGCAGCGCGGGGTGATTTCGCCCCAATACAGAGGGCGCGTTTGGTAAGGTGGCCCGCCCGCCAACCAGGCCCAGCCCGTGCACCTTGCCGTCTTTGGTAGGCTGGACAGAGGTTTGGGCCAGGCCCAGTGGGTGCATTTGCCACCGAATTCGCTGTACCTGCGGAAACAAAAATTCGATTCATTTTTCCCGGGCCTTGCTCGCGCCAGCCATTTCGCCGCACCCACGCGTGCATTTTGGACTGCTCGCGCGCGCTCGCGCGCGAAATGAAACGGCCTGAAAAGGCCTAGGGTTACCTCCACGATAAAAGGGTGCCCCAGCCGCTCACCTCCCTCACTCGCCTCCTCTTCTCCACCGCCGCTTCGCCTCTCTCGTCTCGGCCTCGCGCTCGCGCTTGCCTGCAAGGCGGTCGCCCCCTTCGACGGCGACTCGGGAGCTCCTTCCACTCCGCCTCCTTGTCGGCTTGTTCTCCTACATCGACTCGCCCGCCGGCTTCATCCTCCTCCCCTTTGCATCGACCGGAGGCGACTGCTTCGACTACTTCGCCTACTTCCTCTTCTCCGGTTAGATCTGCGTCTTCCGCCCTCTCCGTCGCTCTAAGGTATGGAACCCGTCTCCCATGGCTCCTGTGGTGTTTTGTTTAGGTTTTCCCCTTGTACATGGTGGATTTGTTGCTCGGATTCGGTTGCACATGGTCGATTTGTTGCTCGAAATAGGTTGTACGTGGTCGATTTGATGCTCGGATTAGGTATATTTGATTTGTTGCTCCGATTGGTTTGATTTACTAGATATTTTGTCGATGATGTTGAGTCGCATGCACTGGGCGGCTACCGCAAGGTAGCAGCCGTGGAAGCGATGTATTCTTACACCTTTTGCTGTATATGTTATCCTCACATTGGATGCCAAACTGGACATGGCACTTACTTGCATCATTGTGCATGTAGATGGATTCACAACAACTGATGCGTGCTCAGGCAGTTCCGATGGCGATAGTGATGGTTGCATTTGTCATGTCTAAGCTTAAGGGTCGTAGTAGGCAGGGTGGGGAAGATCCTATTGCTTTGATACCTAGGTCTGATGTTTCGATGATGATAGTGATGGTTGCATTTGTCATGTCTAAGCTTAAGGGTCGTAGTAGGCAGGGTGGGGAAGATCCTATTGCTTTGATACCTAGGTCTGAGGCTGATGTCCAAAGACAAAATAACCTAAACCTAATCTACAACTCCACTGATGAGGGTTGCATTGAAATGTTGCGCATGAGGAAGGCTCCATTATTTTCTCTGTGTCAGTTGTTTCGGGAGAGAGATCTGCTTAGGGACAACTTTCAACAATAGCGTTGAGGAACAGGTTGTTGGGCATAATCAGAGGTTTAGGGTGGTCCATCAGAACTTCAGGAGATCGAAAGAAACCATAGGTAGGCATTTCAAGCAAGTTTTGTATGCAATTGGTGAGCTTAGAGATGAAATGATAAGGCCAGCCTCTACTGAAACCAACCCAAAGATTCTAGGTAGCCACAGATGGTATCCATATTTTAAGATAACTTGGCAATCATTCTCTGTGATTGATTAGGGCATTCAATTGTGAAAATGAACTAATGCATGTACTAAACATTGGTAGGATTGCATTGGAGCGATTGATGGGACACATGTACTTGCCATGGTTCCTTTGAAAATTCAGGCTGTATTCAGGGGTAGGAAACACCAGCCAACACAAAATGTCATGGTAGCTGTTGATTTTGACCTTAAATTTACATATGTGTTGGCTGGCTAGGAAGGCTCGACACATGATGCTCTTATCCTAGCAGATGCTTTAGAAAGGGAGGATGGGTTGAGGGTACCTGCAGGTAACGTAATAAATGACAACAATTAATAATTAAGTAACCATTCATTTAAACACGTGTTACTTAGGCAATTTTGTTACCTTTGTAGGAAAATACTATCTAGTGGATGCTGGTTATGCTTGTCGCCCTGGGTTCCTACCTCCTTTTCGTGCTGTGAGGTACCACCTAACAGAGTTTAGCATTAGGAACTATCCAAGGAATGCAAGAGAGCCGTTCAACTTAAGGCATTCATCACTGCGTGTAACTGTTGAGAGGGCTTTTGGGGCATTGAAGGGTCGTTTTTGTATACTGGATAACAAAACCATATCATCCATATAAGACTCAAGTGAAGCTTGTCTTAGCTTGCTGCATTCTGCATAATTGGATTCTATCTTTTGGGGCTGATGAGGTAGTGGCAGCTGAGGAGAACTTTAGTGGGTCATTGGACAACACAGCTGCAGCCCAAAGCCAAGGTTCTACCCACAGGAGAACCATGCCTGGGCTGCTAACACGGAGGCTATTGCAGAGGCTATGTGGGTTAATAGAGGATCATCTCATGTTTGAATCCATTTATGTAATAATTGATGCACTGTGCCATGTCCTCTATGGAACCATGTCTTGTGATGACACTGATGCTGGGTGCTTGTGACTGAGACAATGTGTACTTTGCCTTGTGGCTTTTATGTTAATGTTGACTTGTTTGTGCTTTTCTTAATGTTGACTGGTGATGCTTCTGTTAATGATTTCATGCATTGTTACGTCTTTTGCCTACTTTGCTGTGACACACATAGGACAATGGCCTTTGCTAACATGGGTGTGGGAAATGAGGGTGATGCTCCTTTCATTGGGGCTGGGGCTGATGATGTGCCTGTTCCTGCTGCTGTTCCACCTCCTGCTGGTCCTAGGCCACCAATGAGATGGACACCAGCTAACTCTGGTTTTGTCCTTCGCCGCATTTGTGAGCTGGTGGCAAAAAGGGCAAGAACTAACAAGGGTTTCAAAGAGTGCCATGTTAACCAGGTTGCAAAGAACTTGAATGAGTTCTCTGGTGAAGATGTCACTTCAACTCAGGTGTACAATCACCTAAGGAAGTGGAGGCAGAGATGGGGGAAGGTGTGCAAGCTCAAAGATCTGAGTGGTGCACTTTGGGATGAGGACACCTGCAGCATCGTGCTTGACCATGTGCACTATCTTGGTCACATTAAGGTTAGTGTGGAATGTAATTACATTTTTGTAATTTAAATAACTAATGCATTATTTTTACCATATCTTGTGAACTAATTTCTTCCTTGTTTTTTATTTATAGGCTCACCCAAAGGATGCTGAGTTTCTCAACAGGCCCATTGAGTTCTACACTCAGATGGAGACTTCTTTTGGTAGCACCATGGCTACTGGGAGGTTTGCAATGGGTTCTAGTGAGGCTCTTGGTGTGTTTTCTGGTTTTGGTGACAGTGAGGGAGTCAAGATGGAAGCTGGGAATACTGCCATGAACAAGAACACTACTGCTGGTGCTGGTGCTGGTGCTGATGTGACTGAGAAGGTTGAACCTACTGATGGTTCTAAAGCTACTGATGCTCCCACCACTGGTACAAAGAGGAAGAGGGCCTTTTCTGAGGAGGAGGCCTTGTTGATGACCAACATGACTGATGCTGTGAACAATGTGGCAGCTGCATTAAGGGAGACTGGTCCTGCTCATGTTGACGATGCACTGTATGATGCTGTTATGGCAGCACCTGGCTTTTCCAAGGAGGCTCTTATGGTTGTCTTCTCGCACCTCCTGGACAACAAGGCACAGGGTAGGGGCTACATCAAGATGACTGATGAGCATCATGTCCTCTGGCTGAGGACATGGCTGGGCAAGCACTACTACAATTGAGCTCTTTGCTTGTGTCTTGACTTTTGATAGGGGTTGAGTAGAGATGTTATATTTGCCTCCTCCCCCTTAACCCACACCCTAGCTAAGTATAACTATTTTGTGCAGCAAGGTAGACTAGTTTCATGCTTGGTGGTAGCAGTTCTAACTTTTGGTTGGTGGGATTTGGTAGCATAAGGGTGGTTGGGTGTTCACATAGCTTGGTCATGACTGACCTGGACTCTTTAAATTTGTTGCTGAACTTGTTGTCATCTTGGCAACGAGTTTCATATATATATATAATTCTTGGTATTGTACTTATTTGATATGTTGTTGTTTCCCTCTGTTCTTATCTAATGGCCTGTGATGAAATGGCATAACAAGACTAAGATCTAGTGGCCATGAATGTTACTATTCTTGGTTTCTATGTTGTCTATGTTTCTATTTTGGCATTTTTCTGAGTCTTTTGTTTCAATTCATGTTTGTTGCTTGTTGATCTGGTGGCCACTAGTGAGTCTTAATTTTAGCTGATTTATACATGACTTTGCCATATGCTGAGGCCCAATTCATTTCATGATGCCAATGATGTCAGATAGACAACATTCATAGAAAGTTTAGTCTAACCTCTGAGGCAACATGTATGCTTTTTCTTAATCATGACATCTGCTAATTTGTTTCTACTGTGGGTGCAGCTCATGGATTCCTACTATGTTGTGTTTGTTGGGAAGGTTCCTGGAGTTTACTCGAGTTGGCAAGAGTGTCAACGATAGATAAATCGTTTCTCTGGCACTTGTCACAAGAGGTACCCATCATATGAAGCTGCAGTAGAGGCATTCACACTTTATTCCAGGGGATCATCAGTTCCATGTGAGTTGCCGTCTAAATCAACCTCTAAACTTTCATTAGTCAAATCTGATTGTAAAACAGTTGTCATATTAGTCCTAGTTATTGTTAATGTCTTTCTCATCTATAAACTGATTCATGTTAATGGTTGAGTTTATGTAACAGTTACAATGTGCCTCATATTGATGTTTATGTGTTGTATTGAGAAATGCTGCTGTCTGGGCGGTAACCATCTCCACCAGGAGAGAAGGGTGACCATATTCTGCTTCTGTCCAGAGCACCAAACATCTTTCCTGTATGGCAGTTACCTGTGGCCCACAAGCTTTCTAGCCCACCAAACGAAATCTCTCCCTGCCCAGCATGTTCAAGTCCAGGCAACCAAACTACCCTATGTGGACCTGCACGGCTTGGCTCTGCTGGGCTGGTGTACCTACAGGTGCACCATCTCTACTGGGAAGATCCACCAAACGCGCCCAGAATGAACGCGACGGGAAGAAAAGGATAGGAGCGGAGTGAACCACAAAGGAAGACGTGGACCAAAACTGTCCACGTCGCCCAGCATGTTCAAGCCTAGGCAACCAAACTAGCCCATGTGGACCTGCGCGGCCTGGCTCTACTGGGCTGGTGTACCTGCGGGTGCACCATCTCTGCTGGGAAGGTCCACCAAACGCGCCCAGAGCGTCGGGGCTCGGAATTGGACGAAGCAGTATGCGGGCAGTGAAGAAAACGCTTCGGCATTGGATCAGGTTTCCATGAGCGAATTCCATGGACATCCAAACAACGGCATTGGAGGCCAACGAATGCCAATTCCCAATTTTGGCCCTCAATGCCAACATCCAAACACAGTGTAAAACCCTTTCCATGGCTGCTGATAACAGTTGGTCTATTGGTTCAGGATGGCGCTTTCAGCAGACTTGTCCACCGACCCACAGTGCCTGATCCAAGACTTTGTGCCATATCAAGCTCGATTGCGGCTGTTCGCTCTATAAAAAGGGCCAGCTGCTTCGTTTCTAGTGATCCTCCCACTAACCAGTGCAGCCCCGCACTGGTGAGCAAAGCCTTTTGTACTTTGTGCACAGTTCAGATTACAACTTGTTCACAAACGGTGACTTTAATTTGCCTGGCTACCGCTTGAGCCTTGCCCAAGGTTTGGAGGATGTCTCCTGGTACCTTCCATTCTCAAACACTTAAAAGCCAATGCCACAGTTACAAGCCATTACAAATAAGAATAACTATATACTCTCGCTTTTAACTTATCTCAACCATTGACAAATATTGCAACTAGTTGAGATAGTAATTTTATAGACACGGGGTCTTCTCGGACAGAATGATATGGGTTGGCAATAACTGTAAGAGGTAGATGGTGATTTTGATGTCGGCGAGGAAACAATTGACACCGTGTCTTGAGCCTTGACAGCAGGCATAGTACACGGCAAAAATTGTTAGCAGGTACGTAAAATGCTAACGAAAAAAACCCTATCCGCTACATAAAATTGACAGGTTTCATGTCTTTGAAGCATCCCGCCTTGCATTGATTATTAGTTGCCAGTTGGTATCACTGTGCTTTTGCTAGGTTAAGTTATTCATTATTTGTTTCTTAGAAGTGGCCGCACCCATCATAATATCCCTAGATAAATTTTAGTGGTAATCAGCTCAAATCCAGTAATATCAGTATTTGTTCTAATTGCGCCCTTTGAAAATCAGTAATCAGCTGAAATCATGATAAGGAGTTGCGCGAAAAGAATGTAATTACCAGAAATATGTTTTTTATGAAGGAATTGACGAGCATCTAATATTGCTTACTCTGCTTATTATAGTGAGTTGAAGTAACAGCTGGAGTTTTCAGGGCAACGCAACAACGCTATTACCTCTCTGGTCTCCTTCAACTTCTTCGTATATATGTATGTGGCCGAGAGATACTTAAAGTGGCATCGCAGATATAATACACTGCATGTCTTAACAATTGTACCAGTTTAAATCACAATAAGAAATAGAGTAAAATGCACCAGAGGTCCATCAACTTGTAAGGGTGTGTCATTTAGGTCCATCAACTTTTAAAGTGCATTTTTTGGTCTATGAACTTTTTAAGTCGTTCACCGCAGGTCCATAACCCTCCATGTGTGCAGCTAGAGATGACGTGACACGCTGACCGGATGTTTTCTCTCTCCATCATCCTCACACATTTTATCGAACATGTTGTGAGCGCTTTAGACCACCACAAGCTTGGCCATCGCTGGCAGCCACCGGCGAGGATGATGTGCCGCCAGCGCCGGGTCATCTCGGCTGGTGGACGGCGGCCCGACGCGCACGTCATCTTGGTGGCAGCTGTCGCTATCGCCATCATCTTGGCAAGTCAGCATGGTTTTGGATGCCACTAACTCGTGGCCTTCTTCGTCAAGGCTGGCGACTTTGCTCAGCGTCCCGCATCGTGTGCTCATCTCACCCAGAACGTGCTTGACAAAAGGCTCCAACCAAAAGACAGGTTGAGATGGTGAGGGGTGTTTGGAGGGTTATGGACCTACGGTGAACGACTTAAAAAGTTCGTGGACCCAAAAATGCACTTTGAGAATTGATGAACCTAAGTGACACCTCCTAACAAGTTGATGAACCTCCGTTGCATTTTACTCTAAGAAATATGTTGATGTGATGTTTCATTTTATCCGCTCATTTTTCGTCACTTATCAAAATTCGTGTCGCTTAGTTGACGAAAAACCCATCGCCACCAATCGCGTGTAATTAAACTGGTGTAGTGACGCTTTAAGTGCTTTTGCAGCTTCTCTGACGTCTTAAGTGCTTTGTGGCTAGCTTCATTAGTTTGTCATCATCAACTGTCAGATTTAGCTCCCGGTGCACGATTAGGAGTCGAGGGTTCCATCCATTAATCCGACAGGGAGAGAAAGTGAGAGAGAAATAAGCAACCAACAAATAATGTAAACGATTTCTTCCTATTCTTAAATTAATTAGATAAAGTTTAGTTTACAGTTCACCCGGAGCTGGACCTCGCTGTCGTTTCTTACCCAGATTTCTCTCTTTTCATTTGGCGTGTGGCATGGTTCGAATGAGACCACAACTGAAAAGACAGCGACTCGACTGCTCATGGCAAATTGCCTACATTCGTAATTTATTCTTTTTCTCATTGAAATTTGTCAGCTTATGATTTTGTTTCAAGTTTATTCTGTTTTCAATTCTGCGAAACCGAATCTTTTACCCACCAATCAAAACAAACCAACTAAACCGATCAAACCGGAACTCTCAGGATGTCAGGTTCGCCTTGCACTTTGTGACTGTCAGGGACTCAGGCATTGAAGTCAGCCGATGGAGCCGAAGGCGGTGGCCGGGCCGTTGGAGATCGAGTTGTTAGGCTGTACGCCCGTACTACATTGCATTTCGGAGATGGGAGTTGGGCAACGTCGACGTTGATCGAACGTCCAGACGGAGCGGCAGTAGGGGAACAACCGATAGGAGCATCGCTCACATGGACCGGTCATGGACAAGGAATTAACTGTTCTGAATGTAATTGGAGATTTTCGTGACGGTAATACTGTAGACAACTGGGTAAATCCGAATTCTCAGACTTTGTGCTTTATATAGTCGTAGTGGACTGGATAATTTTGATACCGAGGTGAACAAATATGAAGCTTGTTGCATCATTGACGCACTCTCCATTTCTGAAGCACCACGGTTGTATTTCGCCAGGATTTGACGCTCTATCCTGAGGCCCTCCATTCTCAAAACATTTATCACGTCATTCTATTCTAAACTATAATGCAGTCATGTACAGAATCAGAGGGGCCAAGGATTTGTGCATATATAGGGAGGGATGTCTCCAAGACTCCAACGACGGATAGGTAGTAACTGGTACGAGAGTGGAAAATAAAGAGTACCGGGTTAGCAGAAGCATAATAAGGTCGATTTTAATGATTTGGGTGTGCGGGAAGCAGGAGGATCCCATTTTTGTGTATTCGATGTGCTACAATTATAGTTAGGTTTGTAAACAACAAATGCATGTGAGATTTCTAAACCGTAGATAAGTAGTAGGTTCGTCATGACTGAATGTTCTGTCTTCCGTACCTCTCCAACAGTTAACTTTGGAGTACAAGAATAGAGCCTGTAAATAAATCTAGAATAAAAAAATGAAAAAAATAGTGGTAGAGGCACCATGAATAAATATCAACGACGTGACCATGAATAAATATCAACGACGTGTTTTCACTGCTTATTTAGGTGAAGTTTGTTCTTTTCGGGGAAAAGGAGCTTCATCCTTCAGTTTACACCTTAATGGTCCAGCCGAAGCAGGTCATCGATCAGTAGCTTGATCGCCTCCTTCCCAGAATCTTCGTACTAGGCATGATTTCTTAACAGCTAGCTAGATAAGTGAAAAAGAAAACTACTGGTTAATTTCAGGTGGCGGGCCAGTGGTGGTGAGGATTTTGAACTGTTGAACCTTGCTTCCGTACGTTGTTGACATGGTAGCTGCTTTCACGCCCAATGTTGACATCAGCCGATGGGTGTGATGCTCGAGTCTCGACTGCTCGTTGCGACTTGTCCGCGCGCGCTCTGGGGCCGTCTTCTCAGTACTGTTCAGCAAGCCAGGAGCCCGGCGGCCTGCATGCGAGGCATTGGACGTAGTACAATACGTGTCGTCACTCATTTACCACACGCTAACCCTTAAAAGTGATTTTCGTGGACCTGGCAGTGATTTTTGCCGTTAGGTCATTGCAAAACCTAAAAGGGGCGACGGAGCGGCTCAAATAGTAAAAAAGGTAACTAATGGAGAACTAGCTAGCTAGTATTTGTGTGATTGAGAGAGATGCATGGGGTCCCCGTTCCCTCACATTTCAACTCGATAGTTCTGGCAAAAATGGTTGCCTTTTAAATTTTTTATTTTGTGCGCACTAGAAGAAACGAATTCATTTCAGAAAGCGTTGCTTGCCGAAAGTGAGGAACCAGAAAGCGACCTACTCTATTTTCAATACCCACCTTTTCTTGCCATTTGGCTGCTCTTCTTAGTTGGGTTATTCTTCCAGCATTTGTAGCTTTCAGAATACTTGTTCACCGACCATGAGCAGCTGATATAAGACTTTGCACCCCCTCAAAATCGATTATAGCGTTTTATTTTCTAAACCATTTCAGGTGTTGAAACACATTTTTAACACAAAAACTTTCTTTGATAATCAAAAAATGTAATAAATTCCCAAACTTTGAGTGTTCAACCATTATAGAGAGTAAAGTCAAATTTAAATAAAATATACTGACACGAGATAACGATTTCAGACTCAGAAACTTTTCTTACACAATAATGGATTTCTTCTGGTACCTTTCATTCTTTAACTCTTCACCCTTTCGTTAGAGTTAGGCTTATACTACTACATCCACCTCGTATACTTTTCACACTGTAGCTATACGTGCTTTCAACTTATTCTAGCAATTTCTAGTGAGAATGACTGAGATTGTAGAGGTTGGTGATTTCGGAATATAAGACCAAAGGGATGTGATGATAAACACCTCCCTTGTTTAGGCAGACGTAACAACCTAGAGGTAAGATGGTGAATATTGATGGAGCGTTCTATTTGATGTGGGCCAATCGAGAAAATAAGGGATACCTAGCAGGCATGGTACATGACTATACGATAGCAAGTACGTACTACCTCCGTATTTTTTGTTGTGACAACAAAAGTAGTACAATTTTGGCTTGTGTCTGCTGTCGAAACATCTATATTTAAAATCGGAGGTAGTAAAATGGTAACGACATAAATCCCATCATGTAAATAAAATTGACATGATGCATGCATAATATATATCTAATCAAACAAACAAACAAACAAACCAAATATTACCTCAGAAGGGCAAGTTGTTTTCACATGACGCACGCCAGATTAACCAGCAAAATTTGCTATGATTATATCTAATCAATGTATTATTCCTACTGCAAATATGTGGGCGCATTTTGGACGTTGAGCCAACCCTACGTCAAACCACTGAAATATCCATGTTAAGAGGCGATTAATTAATGTAGCTTAATTAATCAGTTCGAAGCACTGAAGACATGCATGTCATTCTCTCAAATCGTTGGTTTTTGAGTGGGCATAAGAGATATCTGAAATTACCAAAATAACTCGAACAAGCAACAAACTGATTAATATATCATCACTCCTTTTGTGTTTGTCTTAATTTGTCCCTAACATTTATACTACTCCCGCTGATTCTAATTATATGTCATTAAGACAACATTTTTTTTTGTTCGATTTGTGCTTGTATATGGTATCTAGTACGCTATCGATTTTCAAATAGTCTGCAAATAGTGTTCATGCCTCGAGGTCGAGGCTTTCTCCCGATGCCTTCCATTCTATCGAGCGAAGAATGAATCATCTCAGTCTCTGTTCACTGTTCTGACATTCATAAAGCTACCATTTCTTTGAGAGACTGGTGAAACAGTAGTGTCGAGTGTGGTGTGGACGTTAGAAGCAACGTTGTAATAAAATGATGCGAGGAGCGAGGGAGAGTGCAGAATAGATTGAAAATGCTCAAACTAGTGTGTAGGAGGTATTAATGATGTGTTCCCGCTGCACCTGTTGCATTTCAAGTGTAGCTATGTTTGTACGCGGACGACAGATATGTGAAGTGGCATTGCAAATATTACGTAGTATCTTCATGACCATATTACTGTTGCGGTGCTTTTCGACTTCATTAGCTTGTCCACTGTCAGAATTTAACTCCTGTTTCTGTACAATAATGGACTGAAAGAAAGAAAGAAGGAAGGTACAAACAAATGACGTTGACGACTTGCTTCCTCTGCTTAGGTGAAGTTCAGTTAACAATTTTTCAGTCAGAGCTGGACCACGCCCGATCATGTCCTGATAGACGGGTTAGTCACGCGATAACTCTCTTTGTATTCGATGGCAACAGGAGATTTTTTTTTAGAAAATAGGTTAATTAGCAACAGGAGATTACCGCGCTCAAGCCCCCAATGGCGGCGCAAGGACGGGCACGCAGGCCTGGGAGAACTACGGCACGGCCCGAGACCGGTGTCTAAATATTCTAACACTTTCTAACCCTTCTAAGGACTTGACAGTTAGAGAAGTGAAGAAGGTTGACGTGGTCACGTGGACGCATGCATGGATGATCGACCACTGCCCGTCCAGACTCCACTTCACTCGCTGTCTCGACAACGTCTTCTCCGTTCAGCAAGCGAGGGGGGCTGATACGAGTCTTCTGGTTCCCTTTGCCAGTTCACCACTCCGGCGCGCGTTAACATCAGTGCATTCTTTTTACTCCGATTATGATCACCCGTTGCCTGTCTCTCCTCAGCACTGCACGTCCTGAACAGGTACTGTTGTATGTCTCCACGCTTTGATCCTCTCTCCCGACGCCCTCCATGCTCAAACAGTTGTTTCATCTGACATATACACATACTGCAACCATGTGCATTGGGACTAAATTAGTAGCGTAGTGTGAGGGCAATGAAATGAAACTAGGCTAGAGGGGCGACGGAGTTGCGTAAATATAGAGTGTAGTGGGCAATCTCAAACGAGTGATTGTTTGGATGGTGTCCAAACTTTGCCACACCATAGATTTGGCACGTCACACTAATTTAGGATACTGTTTGCTTTGCTCCCGAACATGCGGCGTGCCACAATTGCTAATCAGCGATGCAGTTCATTTTTCACGCCACCGCTGGCCAAAGTTGTGGCGGACGAAACGGACGCCGCACTTGCGGCGCGACCGCACTTCCGGCGCGGCGTGCTTCGGTAACAATTAACTGACTGCAGGGCTGAGGTTGATGTCATTGATAAGGGTGAAACGAGCCGATTTCCGGTAGTGAAGGCAGGTGGCCCTGCAAATAATATGCGGGTGAAATTCTAGCATTCCCAACCCTCATGTGGCGCTATTATGTTAACAACACTGTAGCACACAGTGAATGCATAAAAAATCGTAAAGACACGATTAATAAAAAACTATAATATTTCTATTATACTATTTTTTCGGTAAATATTGTATTGTACATATATATGACATGACACATACTCACAAACTGATTATCAGAAGAAGTTATAACATAGATGTGTGAAGCAAAATACTACTCATTATGGTGGCAGTGCACCATCTTATATTTACTAATTAGATACTCTTTTTGGAACTCTCACGTTAAGCATCCAAATTAATGGTCGGATGTTTTGTTTTTTGTGAGATTTTAGAGGATTTTCTTCGATTAATGTGAGAGCTCCAAAAAAAGCCTCCAATTAGTAAATATAAGATGCTTAACAATTTTTAGCCGTTAGATCAGAGGGATTTTATAATTAGCAACCGTGTGTAGTATGGAGAGAAAATAGATAGAATTAGCGGTAACCGCAGAACTAATCTACAACAAACAAGGTATCGCCGCCGCCTGATGTCGCATCTGCCGACGATTTTGCAGAGCCAGAACTGCCTGCCGGCGGCAATTAGGTTGCGATCGGCATCTTCGCTGGCAGGAGCGGCTGCGCCTCGAACCGAAGCACGTTGACGGGCTGCCGAACGGTTGGCCGGAGGCTCTACGGTCAGGGTGCACGCACCATAGCCCCACGAGCATCGTGTAGCCACCTCCCAGGTGTCGAACTCGCCGTCCATCCAGGGGCGTCAGCAGCGTAGAGGATGCTCCTGCAAATGTACGAGTCCCATACCCTCTGAACCAGGCACTGCCGGCCGTAGGCATTGACGAGGACGACGTCGCAGTTTTCTTCGATTAATGTGAGAGCTCCAAAAAAAGCCTCCAATTAGTAAATATAAGATGCTTAACAATTTTTAGCCGTTAGATCAGAGGGATTTTATAATTAGCAACCGTGTGTAGTATGGAGAGAAAATAGATAGAATTAGCGGTAACCGCAGAACTAATCTACAACAAACAAGGTATCGCCGCCGCCTGATGTCGCATCTGCCGACGATTTTGCAGAGCCAGAACTGCCTGCCGGCGGCAATTAGGTTGCGATCGGCATCTTCGCTGGCAGGAGCGGCTGCGCCTCGAACCGAAGCACGTTGACGGGCTGCCGAACGGTTGGCCGGAGGCTCTACGGTCAGGGTGCACGCACCATAGCCCCACGAGCATCGTGTAGCCACCTCCCAGGTGTCGAACTCGCCGTCCATCCAGGGGCGTCAGCAGCGTAGAGGATGCTCCTGCAAATGTACGAGTCCCATACCCTCTGAACCAGGCACTGCCGGCCGTAGGCAATCACGTGCGATCTTGAAGAGGACGACGTCGAAGCTGTATACATGGGACTCCACGATCGCCCTCCCGGCGAGCACGCACTCTGGGTCCATGTACCCCATCGTGCCGGCGACGGCCGTGGTGTCCGACCGCCGGCAGTCGTCGACAAGCCTGACCAGCCCAAAGTCGCCAAGCTTTTATGTGCCATTAGTTAATTTCATTTAGGCCTTATCTTGGTTATTTATTTTCAGGAGAATTTTGTACATAGATTAGCAGCATTTTCTTTCCATCCAGTACATGGCCTTTGCATGGCGAATAGAGGATTGCTCGCTGAAGAAGTGAGTTGAATGTATACATTCTCTCTTGCTTTCTGGGAAAAAAAATATACATTCTCTCTTGATTGCCCTTACTTGCTGCATTTTGTATTTTTAGTATTTGATTAGAAGTATAACATAATGTAATGGTTAGATGCTTTGATCTATTAATCTTCAGAAACTAGAAAGAAACTAAACAACGTGGCAATGCGTAGCGAAGCCAGGCGAGAGGAGCGTCGGGGTCAGCAACACTACAGGGTACAGGCTATGGTTAACCCCAGGAAACAAGGTAACTTTTCTTACTAATTTTTCAAGAATTGTATTGTGTCAGCTGACCTCCCAAAAGGGGAAGCTCTGATCTTAGAATACTTCCAAAAAAAATGCAGGGATTTCGAGGCTAACCATTCTTTGGATCAGCATGACCTTAATGCGAAGATTAGGACTCGGCATGCATGCGTGGAAGCCAGACTCCATACGGGTGAGAGATAATACTTCTTTTGCACTACGTGACTCCCGTGCATGTGAGGTGTGTTCAATTCATGCTATCCAAGTGCCCTTCTCTAGCATGAATTTAGTCTACATGCATGTTGGGTAGAAAAATAAAATTTCCACACAAGAATGTCTCAACGTTGAATTTCAGAAGCCAAGATGAACGCACATGCTACCAGTTGCACTTGCAACTGATTTTGTTAATGGAATGTAGGTCCACAAACATTTTCGGTACAAAAATTTTTATATAGATGCAGCTGTAGACTTACATTATAGTATTGAATTGAATATATATGAGCGCTTTGCTTAGATATCTAGGCTAATGTTAAATAGTGACAGCGATGAATAGATATGGTTGTTAAATATAACAAAAACAAGGCATGTCCAGCCGTACTAGAGTATCTAAAAACAT
Source organism: Eragrostis tef (assembly GCA_000970635.1). Classification (NCBI taxonomy): domain Eukaryota; kingdom Viridiplantae; phylum Streptophyta; class Magnoliopsida; order Poales; family Poaceae; genus Eragrostis; species Eragrostis tef. The sequence continues at coordinate 64,312 of LAPY01002620.1, forward strand.
GATGTGCCAAAAGAAAGGAAGATAAAGTGGATTTAGAAGAGAAACTACAAAGAAGGGTCATAGATTTTTAATAATCTAAAATAGGTTAAATAACACTTCCATGTTGAAATGTGTGACACCCAATTACAAAATTTTCTTATGCTTTAGATAATTAACCATCGATACATATAACTTTTTCTGCTCTTTGTTTTTCTTCTAAGATTATAGCTAGCCCGTGCATGTGCACGGGTTGATAGGCTAGT
>LAPY01002622.1:43951-61404 GCA_000970635.1 Eragrostis tef
CTTCTTCTGGTCTACGAGACTAAAGAATGTTCGGCATATTTGCAGGGGCACTGGACTAGGATAAGTGAACCTGTCGGTGGCCGTTTATCCTACAAACCTCCAATCTATGATATAAATGCACCAGATCTATACATCCCTTTCATGGCCTTTGGAAGCTTCATCATTCTTGCAGGCTTCACATTAGGTTTCATGGGAAAGTGAGTTGTTGACAATTATTTTTTGGTCACGAAACAGTTCCAGACAAATGCCCTAATGTAGTGCATCACAATTGTGCAGGTTTACTCCAGAAGCTATAAATTTGCATTTTACAAGAGCGCTCATCGGATGGGCCTTGCAGCTTGTAATCCTGAAAGGTCTGCTTTACTCGATGGGCGGTGGTGAAGTGCCACTGCTTGACCTGGTAGCTTATGGTGGCTATTTATTTGCTGGGCTTTCCCTTGCTGTTGTCGCAAGGCTCATATGGGCGTACTCGTATTACATTGTGATGCCATGGATGAGCCTGTGCATGGGGGTGTTCTTGGTCAGGACAATGAAGAGGGTGCTCTTCACGGAGATGAGGAGCAGCGAGCGTCACTCATCCAGGCAGCACTATTTTCTTCTCTTCATGGCAATTGCACAGTTTCCCCTGTTCTTCTGGCTCGGCAGCATAGGTGCATGAGATAATTTTGTATTTGTACTTTGTCGATATAAAATTACAGGTGGTACTTAAGTAGGTCCAATGTAAAATAGTTTCTTGAAATGGTCTCAACAGCTTGTGCCGTTTGGTCATCAAAAGCGTGTTTCTACAGCGTTTTGAGATGCGATCATGTTTAGCTTCTGAAATCTATCAGTCCTTTATGATTAGAATACTCTTATGATTACGATCCTCCGTAGGGTAAACAAATATATCTGTAGCCTGTACGACCTCTGTGGGTCCTTTGGAACGCGTTATCCTTGTGCTCGCTTTGCTGGCTAATGATATGCCCATCTGTGGCCATTAATTTTTCAATATCCTTGATTCGCAAACTTTTTTTAAAAAAAAAATCCCAACGCGCGTGTATGGTGAAACACATCCGGAAATTTGGGTAATGTACATCTATTTCCATTTGCTAAATGAGAAAAATAAAAGGTCACTATACGTTACACTTGAAAAAGTAATAATCTATTATGCAATGATCGTATTTTGTAGCAGAGTGCTATCATATATTTCTACTTCTGTGGAAGCGTAATCAATATATTGAGAAGCGATCAAGAAACAAAACTTCTGGACTCAATTACCTACCATAATGCTTTGAACAAATCTGGTAGATTGCTAAGAATTTCAGCAAAGCATTACAGAAGCCAGGTTTTTTTTCAAACAAAAGCACAAACGCGAGTTGCTCTCACTCCAAAGACTTAGCACTATGAAAATCTGAATTCTACAAACATTTATCAAATGTATATCACGACAAATAGTAATGGGAACATGGAAATCATGTGCCTTGAATGTAAAATTACGGTAAGGTAATGTGAAAGACAGAAGAGAAATAGCATCTTAGACGTCCGCAAGGCACTCATTGTAGGCTGTAAGTGAATTCCCAGTCAAACACCGTATTATTACACTGGGCATACTCATTTTCGTCATCGTCACAAACATATTGCAATATCCATCTTGTTTACAATTTCCAGTGACCTCGCAAAAACTCATCAGAGCTTAACACCTGTCGATCATCCTCTGCCATAGCAAAGAATTTTCCGTAAATCAAAGGTAGATAGGGTAAAGGAAGAACATTCTACAGCAAAATGTAACATTGATGATAGATCACAAACTAGAGTACATAAATGTTGGAGTGCAACCCTAATATCATCGCATGTCAGTAAACAAGTGTCAAAACTAGAAGGTTCAGGAGCAAACAGAATTGGTTCCCATGATCATTTTTCTCCTAAGTATATTTATGTTAGCAGAACTGCACATTCGTATGCAGCATATTCTAGAATCCTTTGTATGTTCCTCAAAGATATAGTTGCAATCTTCAATACCAAGTGAAACGGAAAATCAATGCAACAATGTGGAAAGCTACTTAGACTTAAACATCGCACAAGAACATATGGATATGATTACTTCAACAATATTTTGTCACAATTGAATCTTAGGTGAAAGATGAATGCTTAAACATCATACTAGATCAAAATAGGACGCTATTAACAATGATTGATACCAAGCATCCTTTTCCTGATGGGTCCATCATGCTGTGCTATTTGTACTGAACATGAGAGAAACCCCACACTAAGGAAGATTGATGCACTGGAACCAATGTATCGATTTCTTAAATTTCAGTGCGGGTCAGTTTTTACGGGGACCCCAAATTTCAGCCAGGTTTCCACAGTAGTCGGTGTTAAGGGCATTGTACTAACTGTCTCTGGCAACCAGTTCCATGTAGAGATTTAAGTACTATGACACTACAGAAAACATGCTAAAGCTACAACAGCAAAAATGTTCATCAAGAATCTTAACATTGTAGACACGTAGCACCAGAAATTACAAGAGAAAAAAATCTCTAGTTTGACAAAATTGCCATTTGGAACCGGACACTTGAAAAAAATGTAATTCAAATATCACTGCCAAAGAATAAACTACAAATAGACCTTAGAGGCTTGATCTGAATCCAAGAATCCAAGGTGTTAAGTAAATAAAGAAAAATACATAGAAATACAATATAGAAAAAGATACACATATATAGCCCAGGCATCATGGTTCTGTTCCTATTACTTCCATCAAAGTATTTTATGAACTAGCAATTGCTGTTACAATAACCAGTGCTAAATGATGCATTAGTGGCAGACAACACATAATGTTTGAAAACATAAACAGTACAACGAAATTACAGGAAAGAGTCAAAGCATTTAATCACTGCTGCAATGTTACCGACCAATGTTTCAGCTTCCAAAACATTGAGTAGAATTGCATCCTATCCTTGTTATCATGAGGCATTTCAACAAAAAAAAAATGCTGATTCGAACATATAAGGCTCATGTAACATGGGGGGTCATTGATATGAATCCAAGTTGAAAAAAATAGCATATATGAGATGCAAAAGTAGGGGGAAAAAAGAAGGCAAATAACAGCACCACAGTAGGAGACAGAATTTGTTAACAACATGGAAATTTATTTTACATTAGTAGTGCATTGACAATATGAATGTAATTGGCACACTGTCATTGCAATCTAATGTCAAATTCGCCTACCACTTTGCAGAATATAACCATGAACGTAAAAAGAAAAATATGCAGAAGCAGGAAAAGTTCACATCACTGTTTGCCTTAGACGTGCAACTAGACCATCCGAAAGTATGTTTAGACTGGCCATGAAAGCTATATATGCTGAATGGTCACTAGTTTGATAATATGACATAAAGCTAGTTTTATCTCGTTGTGTATACACAATAGATATAAAATGCAGAAATGGTTTCATCCCTGTTATGTACCAAATATAATTGATTATATTTTTCCAACTAAGCAATATTTTCTAACATGTAACAATTTAGGTTCAATGTCACTACTCAAATAAAAATATCCGGTATAATACACTGCATTCCAACACACAATACTACAGCATGACTAGCCAGAAAAGTTGTGGTTGATAAATCTTTTGCACAATCAACCTAGAATATATGAGCCCAACTGTAGAGTTCCTGAAAATATATTTCCAAGGAAACAATTTTCAATATCAAACAAACAATATTTCTAAGGGAAAAAAGATGGTAAACCACACATTCTTGTGTGCTCTGATTAAGCCACAAGCATGTATTTTAGTTGCCCTACTACAATTTTGCATAGCAACGAAAAGCAAATATGGTTACTGTATACTTCAAACCTAAGAAACAATGTATAAGGAAACAAGATATTAACATACCTCACAGCTGAACCAGAGCACCATTTAAGAGGGTTAATGTGCAATTTGTCTTTGTAACGTCCAAAGATCACAATCCCAACAATGGCAGCAGCAACCACCACAGACCAGATAGCATTTGTTTCCTTTGCTTGGTGATATAGACAAGTCATATGCTTCTTCAACCAGCATTTACATGAGGCACCAGCATCATCGCTCTTGCTATCTGCAGACTTAGAAGGCTGATCCGGTCGTTCATCAGACTCACCACCAGCCTCAGTGCCTTCATCATGAGGAACAAAGCCACGTCCTCCATCTTCAGCGTGAGCAGAACCATACTCTGGTGCGTCGTCCCTCATCTCTATATCATCAACTGAGAGGTTTCTGCCTTCATCAAAGAACTCAATGCTCTCAGACACGGAATCATTCTTTGCCCCCACACTCTTGAAACTGTAATCTTCCACACTGGTGCTAGCTGCTTGCACATCCTGCTCAGGCTTTACCTGCTCAAAACTGGTCTGTATTGGCAGGTTCTCGTGCTCACTTGGAGGAAACACAAAGTGGTCAGACATGAGCAACGGGTCAGACGAATTACTTGCAGCAACGCCTCTGGTCCCTGCTGTAGGCCTGCCTTCAGGCCCTGGCGCTGCTTCATATGCAGATGCTGTAAGGGTCACCACTTCCCAGTCCGCCCCTCGGGGGGCTGTTGTTCCCTCTACCACCTCCTTCTCATTATCAGCCATCTCCTTGAATCTGATCATCATTTTTGCAAAAAAGAAAAAAAAAACAGTTTCAGGAACTGCTATTACAAAGAAAGTGCAATTACATTACAAAGAAAGTGCTATTACATCAGATAATCAGTCACTACATTACAAAGAAAGTGCTATTTAGCGAGCCTTATCTGATGGCGGAGACGGAATCTAGGAATAGACATTCATCCATCACGAAATTTAAACATGACACAGATAAGAAGAGGGCCACTTTTTGCACTTGGTCCATCACGAAAGCGGTTTACTAATTCATTAACTACTTAATAACTACCATCAACAACTTCACCATTAAAAATCCAACCTCGTTAACAAAAACTGCTTGGCATTAACTTGCTTATTTCCAGCAACTGACCCACTATCAACATCTAGGCATTCAATAAGCCCAGTAAGGGAGCAAACAGTAATCCATCAAGAATCGCGACACTACCATTGCCATCAATCTCGTTCCTAAACACCCAAGGACCAAAGGCGGAAGATGCAAGAGGAGCCCCCACGGATCTTGCCTACCCGGCGCTCTCCAGACCAGGAACCGTCTCCGGGGCCGACAAGATCGGACGAGACATAGCACGTAGATACGATGACCGCGATTTGATACCTGAGAGCCGTCGCGGAGAAGACGACGGCGAACTAAGGAAAAGAGAAAACTACCAATCTACGGGCAACTCGGAGCTTACCAGCAGCAACGGATCTCCGATCCCGTCCAGACCAGTAGAGAGCAGAGTAGCTCGGAGGCGGCAGCGAAAGAGGGAAAGGAGGAGGAGGAGGAGAGCTTCGAGGCGGCGGCGGTACGGGAAGGGGAGGAAGGAGGAAGGGATCAGATCAAACCGCCATTGGTGGTGGAGATAGGTAAGGAAGAGGTGTGGGAGCGGCGAGGGAACCGTAGCGCACGAAGCTGGCAGGTGGGGCCCAAAACCTATAGACCAGCCTCACGTTCATCGCCCCCGGATGGAGCCTGCGCGCACGTAGACCTGCCCCACATGGCAGCCTCAGCGTGGGCATTGCTTGCACTCTTTGCTCAATGTACCGTCTGCAACTGGACTGATGGCCATCGGGCATCGCATCGCCATGACAACTAGGAATGATCTTTTCCCGTCTTGAGATCAGATCAGGGATACTAAACATATTTGATATCAATTGTCACAAACAAATAGGAGTAGGGTGATATACACAAATTGATGCACGTATTTGTTCATACAACTTATGTAGGTCTAAATTCACATTATTTCATATATTTTTTTAGAAGACCTCAAGCTTTGAGTTTGACTCTTTATTGAAGTGAATTTTTTAGGATTAACGATGTTGTAGTGTCAATGGTAGACGACGTGACCACATGAGACGTCAGTAATGACTGTGTAATAAAAAAACACAATAAATACCTAAAATAACACATTTAGAGTGAGGGCAAATCGTGTAAAGACAAAATTCCTAATTATTGTCTAAACAAGAAAAATAAGGCCCAATAGCTGAACTTTGAGAGGTCGACCTCTACGAGATAAGGTTTTGTAAAAAAAAATCTATGAGATAGGATTGCTAATAGGACTATTTTGTTGCTAATAGATAACATAGTGTGCGAACTGAGTGGCTTTTGCATCAAAATATAAAAGTTTGTGGGGATTTGTTTTTAGAAAATAGGCCCTCTCAAAATCCAAGCGACTTATACGGTGATTTATGCAATTAGGCTTATAAAAAATCATCTAATATATTGCCTCTTTTTACAAATCAAATAATTCTGAAAGTATATTTGCGAGTTGATTGTGAAACCAACCTTACCCATCGAGTTACATGTAGGATTGGAAAGAGGTCGAGACAATATGTAATCCTAACGGAGGTGGCGAAAGAGACTGTGAGATGATGAGTCGTCGATTACAGGCGACAGACTATCAAATGGCTTGGTGCCTTCTTTGATGTTAAGGTCGAAGAGTTCGAATCGTCGTGGTGGTAAGAATGGAAGAGAAGGTCGTGGCTTTAGCGATATCCTCACCACCGGAGAAGGTAACAAAAAACAGGTCAGGCAAAAAGCACAAACCTAACCCCGTGAGAGAATATAGTGGGTATAACTAATGATGTACTGAATCATTAATTTGCTTTTTAAAAAGTGTAATAGACTCATTATTTGACTATTGATTTCTTTTTATATCATGATGCTCGTTAATTGGAATAAGCACAAAAATCGGTCACAATTAAAACTCGAAACGTGCTACGAAAGAACAAAATAGGGTTAACAAAAAAAAAAGAGAAGGCTGAAAATCAAGAAGTTATTTCGGCCACCTGAGTTCTCCTCTTCTTCTGTTCCCTGGCGGCGAGCATCAGAGGCGGCGGGGCTGCTGAGTCGCCGAGCATCTCAAGGTAGAGTTCTTTTTGCACATGGCGAGAGCGTGGGCCGCCGTTCGGCCATTGGTGAATAGCTGCATCACCGGCAGCCTGGTAGGCCTCACCATTGCCGACCGGTACGCTTCTGTGGTCGCCGTGGACGGCGAATCCATGTACCCCACCTTCAAACCCCAGCCCACCGAACGCGCGCTGGTGGAGAAGCTCTGCCTCGACCGCTACAACTTCTCCCGCGGCGACGTTGTCGTCCTCCGGTAAGCTCGCCGGCGCCGACGATTTCTTGGCCGTTTATTTGTTGTTTCTTGATGTTGTTGCGGTTTCCCTCGTCGCAGGTCACCGAGGGACCAGACACTGGTGGTGAAGAGGTTGATTGCGCTGCCCGGCGACTGGATCCAGGTCCCGGAGAAGCAGGAGATCCGGCAGATCCCGGAGGGCCACTGCTGGGTCGAAGGGGATAATGCCAGCCTCAGCTGGGACTCCAGAGAATATGGCCCTGTAAGACCCCTTCATTGCCTTGCTCTGCTTCTACTAATTTGAGACCTAATTTGCGTCATCGTATTGCACACAATCACACTATCTCAGCAAGGCAAAACCGCACCTTTTGATATTGGCAATAAATTCTTAATACAAAGATACGCATCTCTCCTGCGTATTCGAGAAAAAAAAAATGTTGGCAATAAATTAATGCTGTATTCGATGAATGGTTACTGTTGATTTCAGTGCATCTTCAGGAGATTGTTGACTGATAGCTTGGCCATTATAATTGTGCTGCAAAACTAGGGTTGGAAAAGCATCGTTTTCAGAAAGTGCAGAAAACTTTTTGTTGTATTGATATAAACTTTAACCTGTCTCATTTCCTGAAGATGTATCTGTGAGAAGATAAGGTCTGACGTTTAGTTATCGTTCACAAAGATGGCATTTTTGCCACTGGATACTGACTCGTCAAACTGCTCCGTCGTTTGAGTTGAGGCTTTTTTGTTGTGTCCTGCTTGCATTTTGGTCTTGAATCGGTTTCATGTCACTGTAGACACTTCACATACATTTTTCTTTTAAATCTGAGTGTAGTGCCTCTATATGTATCTTTTGTATTCCTCTGTTTGTACCTACAGTTTTGTAACATTATGTGTGCAACACATTTCACAGTAGCTCCTCTGGATAAGTGCCATGACAAACAGACATGCTAAACACGGTGGGAAACTCATGGCCATGGTCATCTTTGATTCTTATTGAACTTTGATGAATAAGGCCGATGAAAGATAGGATTTTTTGCAGTTTGAAATTAATTAGGATCCAGAACGCCAAATTCGTTTTTTTGTGTGTGCAATGTTGGGAGAAGATGTCCAGTGCTCATCATTTGTCCTCAAGACAGTATTCCCAAAACAAAATCAGTTTCTTGTCTCATGCAGCGTTGTTTCTAAACATGTTAACTTTCTACCCCTGCAGGTTCCTCTGGGTCTGATGCAGGGGAGGGCCACCCACATACTCTGGCCACCCAATAGAATTGGCCGAATTGACAGAAAGATGCCAGAAGGAAGAATTATACCTCGTCAATGACCTCTTTTTCTCTTGCCCTGTAGGCTGGTCATCCAGCACTTTTTTTTTCCCATGCTAGGGTAGGAGACAGTCACCAATAGCAACTGCAGGAGCCTATAAAATGTATTGTGTTGCCAAAGGCATTGAAAGTAAAGGTTGCGATACTGTCTGTGATGGTTAGAATTGTGTCTCGGATAGCACAGTTACAATCCATTGTAGGGAATCCATGGTGTTACACAGCCACCTTGAAGAGCTTTGATTGTTGCAAATGCAAGCATTTTAGATCTATGATCCCATACTGAAATATCTACACTGAATGGCAATGTGAGATGTATTATAATTTATGGCAAGTTTGCTGAATTTCTTTTTTAATTCTTGGATATGTGATGTAATTTGTGACAAGTATTCCATGATACTTGAAGACAAATTATGCCATTTTTTTATTTATGTTGGTAAACTGAGTAGTGGTATAACTGAATAACGAGAACTGACAATTGTGCCCACTAATACCATTTGTTGATTTGATTTGTAAATTCAGTGGAGCATTTTTGTTTTTTTATCTGTAATAATCTGAAGAAACCTATGGAAATATGCACTGATTTCTGATTGATTGCTTGAGATATTTGGTGGAAGGCTAACATGAGAGGTTAGGCTGCTTTTTAAGATGTCCAATTTTATTTTGAGTCATATATAGTGTAGAGCTCTCGAAATAACTTTGTTAGGCAGTCATCAAATTATTTTCAAGATTATCAAACAGTAATGTTTTTACTATGATCACCGTGATATTCTGCTACCTGGTCTAAAAAAGGAAATATTCTGCAAGTGACAGATTGATTTTGCATGCGCGCATGCAGTTACTATTATTACCCATATCCTCTGTAGATATTTATGCATGCAGTTCCTTTGACACCAGACTTTTTTTTTATCATTTGACACCAGAATTTACTCTATCGTCTCGACTTACCTGGAGAAAGAAACAGTCAGCGCCGATCCGTTTTTCTCTCTCACGAGCAACGGTTCTTGACTATAAATATATCCTCATGTGTACTCTCTTCAACCGCGGTTACCATTTTGTCCAGCCAAACAAGATGAATGTAAAAGTCGCTACACTCTGCTGTCTTCTTTTAGTGCTCGTGGTACACGCAGATCATACTTCGGCCGGTCTGTGTTTCTCATCTCTCTCTTCCATTTTGTTCATGCTTACCAATTCAATGCAATCTGGTCCACGATATATAGATTTGCATTTGTTCTGTTTCCTTTTTACATTTTTGTTAGTTTCATGTGATGTACAAGAACACATGGGATTAAAAATTAATAACATGCGGATATATTTCTTGTTGTCTCGCAGGCAGCTGCGGCTACACAGTTATCAAGGTTCCGTTCTGTAAATCATGGTCGTGCGAGGCCGAGTGCTGGCTTGAGGCGAAATTAACTTCATCTAAAGTTAGCCAACACAAGTGTACCAAAGGAGGGATCAAGGGCCGGTGCTATTGCCTTTTTTGTCAAAATTAACCAGATGTTAGTTTGCAAGGTGTTAAAGCCATCATCGAAGAAGAAGAATCGGTCGATACTTGTCATGTCTTTTGTTTCCTTGATGTCAATAATTTGAGATAGCAGTTATAGTCTCTAGATCCAGTTGTCTCTGTTATCTTTGGCAATGCTAGCTAGTGATAGTGTCTAGATCGAGTCGTCTCTGTTATCTTTGACAATTCTAGTGGCTAATATGTTATTGAAAAATATTTAGTTCAATATGCGATCAGTGTCTAGTTTCTTTCATCATCGCCACTTCATCCTTTTGTTTTGAAAACAAAACCTCTGTGTAATGATTCATGATTTGGATGGTTTGAGAAACATATGCATAGTCAAGGAAGTGAAGCAGGGAACTAATGTAATAACGTAATAAAACTACTAACCTAGAGATATTGTATTTATGAAACGTTTTCACAATAATCTGAAAAGAATATCCTAACTAACTTAAAAATAAATAGGGCCAGAATTGAAGTCTGGCACTGGAATTAAAGAACTAGGATCTTCCGTCTATGTAGAAATGCAGGTGCCTTCCACAGAGTTCTTGCTAATTAATATACTTAAGGTGCAGGACAAATCCGATGGTCTTCACTATCCATAGCAGTCCGCAGTCATCTAAGCATTTTTCAACGTGTGATGAAAATACAATAAAAACTATAGCGCAAATTACACATAAACTTGCATTAGCTGCATAATTGTTATGACGAATCATCGTCCTCTTTTTGAACTTAAATTGAATGGCAGACGTCCTGAATAAATAAAACAATTCGATCTGATGAGATACATGTAGATAATAACAAAAAGTTCTTATGACCATATTATGGTCTGAAATGTCAATTAATTCTGAAATCAAGATAATGGATTTAGAGGAGAAATCAAGTTTGAAATAGAGTGTTCTCCATTAAAAGTGGTACTTCCTCTTATTGGTTGCCCTTTTGGGTAGAGACAAGTGTTCTACATAAAGGGGAAGAGACCTGTGGTCTTCCATCATCGAATTGAAACTGTTGGCCAGTCACTTCACCTGTGAAAAAAGTGTCAAAAACTGGGATCATATAAATGTTCAAAAATATGCAAAATCCAGGTGAGGAAATGTTATGGTTCCATACAAATTTCAATTCCAAACTTGAGTCCGTTCCTGAGATCAAATGACAAATTTCTGACACATGCACAACAAAACATAATTTCAGACAACAAATAGAGCTGAATGTTTTTTATTTCACAAATAAAATCTATTTTTGGGACCACTCAATTTTTGTGTAAAAATAGTTACTGATGATAAATGTACTTTGCAGAGTACAGAAATTTAAACGAACTAGCAATTCAAGATTGATTATTGGGATAAATATCAAATATCTATGGGTGGTAACTTGTGTTTTGGGATATTATTTTTCATATTATTCCCATATTTAAGATATAAACTTAGGTCTACGTGAGCTGATCAGTTGGAGCTAGGTCCACCATAAATTAATGTGCCAAATAATTGAAGACAGGAACAGAGGAAAATGCTTTCAGGGAAAAAACAACAACAAAGAACTGGAGGCATTCAGAACTGGATCAATCACGGATACTGTCATTGTGGCTTGGCTACAGGCTTGGTATATGGTATATATATATGGACTCGGTTGAAGCTTTTGATAACTGGATTAGTCACGGAGGGATTAATCAACAGATTCTGCATGCAGGGACGGAAAAGATTCCGCATGTCTATATACAAACGTTCCAAGACTACGTGGTTTTAGTGTGCTTTAATAATTTTGGAGTTGATTGGTTAGTGGTGACTGGTGATAACGCCAGGGGAGAATATAGGAGCAAGGAACTGGCATCAACAACCCAGGAAACAAAAAATTATCATCGCTATCCTGGAAGTAAACAAAAAGATCTCCGAACCCCTTTTTCTCTCTAACGATCAACATATTCTGGCCATAAATAAGTCCTTGTGGGCAAAAAGGGTAAACGTCCATTTTTCATCAGGCTCTCTGCTGAACAACAAGATGGACGTTTAAATTTCTCCATCCCGAACAACAATATGGATGCAAAACATGCTGCTCTGTTGCCTTCTTCTAGTGCTAGTGCTACACGCGGATGATACTTCTGCGGCCACCGGTTCGTGTTCCTCTCATATCTCTGTTCAACTGCGTGTTTAACTGTTTTGTTGGGTACTTGATAATAATTGCTGCGATCGTTTCGGCTTGCTGCAGCTGTGGCTGCATCTCTGTGAGAGGAAAATACTGTGCGCAGCTGCAAGCTATGATCAGATACAGGCTTCGATTCTGTTTCTTTCTTCTTCTTCTTTTATTTAGCATGTGTTCAAGAAAAGAGATTTTGGTTAGTTTCATGGACATTTTTAAGTGATCAAGAAACGTTCGTAACATGTATATCTCTGCTGTTATGCAGGAACGTGCACTCGTGAAACAGTCTTTCAGGACATAGAAATATTTTTTTTTGGCTTCAAGTTTTATGTTTGTTTTACAAGCTCCACAAATGACAGACAGAAGATACATATTTGAATGGAAAATCGAAGTACAACTGGGGCTTGCAACATAGGTGATGTACCAAAGCTCCGATGCCTTGTTTGATTGGCCAAATTAGTCCACTGGCACGGGCTCCATAGCCTCAGCTTCCTTTCTCAATTCATCGAATAGCGCTGATGACAAGTATCGCTCACCCAGGCTTGGAAGAACAGTCTGTACCCATGGTGAAATGGTAAGTTTTCTGAAAATTCTCCATGTTATCATCTCACTGGAATGTGAAAAAATGAATACGTGTGTGACATACCACAATAAGTTTTCCTTTGTTCTCTGGCTTATTTGCGAGCTCAAGAGCTGCAACTGTGTTTGCTCCAGATGATATTCCAACCTGCAAAATTTAACAAGTTCAGCCACCATTCAACATATGGAACTATGTCTCATCCTAACTCTAGATATTACTTGTATTTAATGATATTAGTTGTGTCAACTTATTCGGCTTTGATACTATTATCATCATTTTTATCTTACATAATCGTGGTATGTTTCACGACCAGACCTTTTAGCCGTAAGTAATCTTTTAGAACTCATACAGAGCTAGAAATATTTTCTTCATGTTGTTGTAACATTGTTTAAGAGCGCATAATCCATGTATCAAGTACAAAATATCAAACAATTTCATCAGAAGTGATATATAACTTTTATATGTTATATTATGCCTTGATAATCACTGTTTTCTGTTTGGAACAACGCCGATTATATTTTGTATCAATTACCAGAAGACCCTCCTTAAGTGCCAATTCTCTAGCCATCTTAACAGCGTCCTCACTTTTCACCTGTCATTTGCCGAATTCAGTTATCATCACAAATTTACAAAAACATTCATAATTAAATAAAACGACGCCTCCAAATTTGTTAATCATTACCTCAAGAACCTTTTCCATTATATCCATGTCCAAAATATCTGGCTTAAACCCCACTCCATTTCCAGTGATGAGGTGAGGTCCTGCAATCAGATTTAGCAGAAAGGAATGATATACTAATGTGAAAAGGACATTTTTAACTGAATATGATTGCTTACCTGGCTTGCCACCATTCAGAACATTTGCTTCAGCAGGTTCAACACCATAGATCTGCATATAAATTTACAGGCCATGGCATTTACAACGTTACTAGATTTAATACAAATTTCAGAAACACCGCACGGACATCTGTAATGCAGATTTTCTGTGTGTTCTATAATAGTACCTTTGCATTGGGGTTCTTCTCTTTGAGGTACTTGCCCACGCCCGTGACAGTGCCACCACTTCCAATTCCCATAACGAAAATATCAACCTGTCCAAGTGTGTCCTCCCAGATTTCTGGACCAGTTGTCTCATAGTGCACCTAGAAATTTAGTTCAGTATAACTCGTAAGAAACAATAGCAGTTGATGTACCCCCAAGACAATATGAAACTAAGGGACAAACCGGCTAACATTCTCATATAAGGCATATTTGAAGCTTCTTTAAATAAAAAGCATAAGGGTATAATAAATATCTGGCGAACTCTGCACTCCAACACGCTTGCAAAACTGAAAAACAAGAAATGGAAGGAGAGTACCTTGACATTGGCAGGATTCTGAAACTGTTGCAGCATGTATGCACTAGGATGTTTCTCATAAAGCTCAGCTGCCTTCCTCACTGTCCCACCCATCCCTTTTGTTGGATCAGTAAGGACCAGATTTGCACCAAAAGCCCTCATGGTCACCCTTCTCTCAAGACTGGTGTATGATGGCATCGTAAGAATGAGTTCATATCCTTTCAGGGCAGCCATAAATGCCAAACCTATGCCCATGTTCCCAGAGGTGGGCTCGATAAGTGTGGTCTGTTTAAGAAGTGATTTACGGTTAGTCATAAATCCATATGCAGGCGTGATTTACCAATTATACAAATACCAAAAGCATATTGCATTCTTAATCTCCTTTTAACGTGAAACCAAGTTGGTGCCTTTGTGGATGAAAAATAAATGCCAAAGTCAGTTTTTTTTTTTTGCAAACTTTTAGTTCCTCTGATTCCTTGGAAGAGAGTAAGTTTAGAGGCACTTTTTATTAATGCCGTTTGATATCTCCGGTACCAGAATGCTGACCTTGCCTGGGGTGATCAATCCCTTCTTTTCAGCATCCTCCAACATCGATATCGCTGGCCTGAATTGTATCACAACCGAAAAAGGAAGCCATGTCAGTCATCAACTATAATAACAGAAATAAATTTCACTTTTTTTTTTACAGATTCTGGCCTGGTCTTTATGCAAGGACATCTATGTAGACAATAACTGGAGGAAGCCATAGACCGCATGTCAGATTCTTAAGGTCATCGTACCATGGCAACATGACCAATAAAAGCTTCTCATAAGCTGTGGCCCAAGGAGTGTGTAAAGGGATGGGCCACAAGTAATTTAGGGGCAGTAAGCATTTTACCTTATAATTCGGGTGTATATTTAATACATGAGGTTATCAGTTGTGACTATGTCCATCACAATCTGTCACTCTCAATCTAGCGCACAAAAACAAGGATAGTCCTTGCAATTTCGACCAGATGTTTGAGCAGACATAACACTTCTCCTGTTTGCTCCTATGTTTATGTACACCCAATTTCTTTGTACTCTGCCAATGGGGTTCAGTTTCAAAGTTCGATATTGAAAATTATAGGACGTTCATGGAAAAAAAATCAAAAGAAAACGATTGATGGACTAAAATCTGTAGACTAATCCAGACTCTAAGATCCCAGTCACAAAGCATGTGCATGTGTTTTGGATGCTTTGGTGTACTTACAAGCACAAAAAAGCATTGCATCTGACTCCCTCGTTACCTCTGTTTTGTTAAATCTACCCCTAGGCAGAATGCAGAGTGACCAGATGGGGACTGAAATTTTGTCTCTTTAAGGGGACCCCTCAAAACAATAAATCCCATCGCTTCACTTTCAGAAAAAGATAAGCTGACGGATCACCTTGTTGGATTATTGGTTGAAAACGACAATCTAGCACCCCCCTTTTTTTATATTTCGGGTAGTGGAGAACCAACCAAAAAGCTCGTCAGGATATTAGTATCATGATAGTACCAGCCAATGAAAATCTGTCCCCATCAGATTGCACATGGGTCCCCCCACATGATACGGAGAATATAACCATGTATTAAAAATCATGGCATATCACCAGATGGTGACACGTGAGGTTGAATCCGTAGTCTACGTACGCATGGGGACACAAGGACCAAGAAGAGACCTTCATGGCTTTTTAATACTAGCATCCATCACTACTTGAGCAAATGAGACTTGTTCTTGTAGACTTGGATGTTAAACAAGGCGAGCAAGTGATATTTGTTGCTCTAATGATTGTTGATACTAGATAATGTTTGATGGATGGGTCACCTGTCCTTGACGCTGAATGACGGCTGCAGGAACTCGAGCTTGGCGGCGACGCGGGCGCCGCATCCCTCCGTCACCCTGTTGAGGTACACCATGGGCGTCCTCCCAATCAGCTGAAGAAATTAACAAACCGATTAGTGAATCTTGACTAAACTAAAGGGATGGAATAAAATGCAGTGGATCTTCGAGCAAAGAGCAGGGAGGGAATCGTTGGGAGAGATTATGCATTTTGGGTGGACTTCGTTAACCAAAATGCAGGAGAATAGTAAAAAAAAAAACAAGAATATTGTCATCTTATCTTTTTCGTTTCCCCTGATCCCACGTAGAAAATTAAGACTTGCAAAGGGAAATCAAACAACAAAAGAAGATTTTCACCTGAGACGCGGAGTCCCTGATCTTGATCCCCGGTAGGACGCTCGGATCCGCGGCGGGCCGGTGCTGCTGCGTGGAGAACAAGGACGCGGAGCCGCCGGCGCCGGCGACCGTAAACCTCCGCCGCATCAGCCTCATCATCATCCTCTCCATCTCTTCCTCTGGCCAAGTGAGAGATTAGCTAGCAGCCAAGTGAGGGCGGAGTGTGGCTGGCCACGAGCCCAGCAGCGGAGGGCACTGTCGTATTTGTAGCAGCGAGCGAGCCGGCCAGGCCAGCAGAGAGGAGGAGAGTGATTGGCTTTCTTCGGGTTGGTTGGTGATTGTCAATGATGGTCGCAAGCAAAGCGTGGACGGCGCACGTTGTTGCGCAGGGGCAAGCCGCCGGCGCACGGCGATCGATCGCTGACAGAAAGACAGGCAAATCGATGGCGACAACTGACTACGGGGGAGAAAAGAAAATGTACTTTTCCTTGGGGTTGGTTTTGTGAGCGTCCTTGCACAGTGCAGATGCAGCGCACCATACACAAGACCGGTCCACGGAAGGATTCGTCAGTCGTAGAGGCGGATATGTCCACCGGCCGGAAGCTGCCTCGAGGTGCATCTACGCTTCATGTCAAGTCTCTGATTTTTTTTTTACCTATAACAGAAAAGATAATGTATAGTATGGTTCTCAGGTCTCTGATAATATATATTTCTCAGATCTTGTGCAACTTGTAGCAGTAGTTGAAGGTCTTACCTTTTTTGAACTTAACAATAGTTTTCTTCTGATGAAACGGTATGGCGGCCCTCCAGATCAATCACACCGATCATGGGTAGCAGAAAAATCGTGTAACGTGATCCACTTTTAAGTTTTTTTACACAACCAGCTAAGATCATAATTACTATATGAAGCGACATCACAGTAAAAAAAATCAAATTTGTCAAGTTATTCAACTCTTTCTCTTTAATACTAGGGAAATTTAGTCTACTATTGAAATTAAGAGCCTCATTGCATTAATGTATTGGTAGGGTTGTGGCTATGATGTCTCTGGCTTATCTGGAAAAACAACTGTGCTAGTTGTTGTGGGGAGGAATACAACTACGCTAGTTCTGGCTTCTCTTAAGCATTTAACAGAAACGGCTTATCCTGCAAGCTTTTCTTATTTAGAGACAATATGTAAAAAAGAGGGTGTGTGTGTGGGGGGGGGGGGGGGGGGGGGTGTTTTTTT
>LAPY01002624.1:10970-43773 GCA_000970635.1 Eragrostis tef
CGGAGCAATCGCGGCCGCCTGGCTTCGGAGACGGCAGCGGAGCACGGGATGACGTTCCACAAGTACTCGTCGCTGCGCCGCCGGCAGATCCGGATCGAGACGGAGGCGTGGGAGCAGGCGGCCAAGGAGTACCGCGAGCTGCTCGCGGACATGTGCGAGCAGAAGCTCGCGCCCAACCTGCCCTACGTCAAGTCCCTCTTCCTCGGCTGGTTCGAGCCGCTGCGGGACCAGATCATCGCAGAGCAGGAGCTCGTGGCCGTGCCCGGCTCGCGCGCCGCACACGGCCCGTACTTCAACATGCTCCCGGCAGACATGATGGCAGTTATCACGATGCACAAGCTCATGGGGCTGCTCATGACGGGCAACGCGGATGGTAGTGTCCGAGTCATACAGGCCGCATGCCAGATTGGCGAGGCAATTGAGCATGAGGTATGTGGATTGGTTGCAACTATGTGCCTGCATTAAAATTAGTCTTTAGCTCACGGAGACGGTTCCCTTGGTTATTGGAAACCTGAAGATCTTGAACTTATAAGGAGTTCTTGGCTTCTTGCCAAGTGAACTATTTTTTACTTCTCAAAGTATTTACAGATAGGAAAAATCAGAATCGTAAATGATGTAGTATCTCAATGAATAAATTACGGGGGTCATACTTGATAACGATTGGTGCGAAGATAATCTACCCTTTAAATCTTCAGTGCAGCACTTAACTGACTGGTCACTGGGTTGTTGTTGATTGCGATTTATGGTTATGCTGTCATTGTTTTTCTAGTAATCTGACGTGTTGCAGCAGAAGATAATAACCATCTAATTATTCTCCTATATCCAGAAATAATGCTATGGGTTTTGCTGATATTGCCGAGCAGGAGCTCGTGTCCGTGCCCGGCTCGCGCGCCGCCCACGGCCCGTACTTCAACATGCTCCCGGCGGACATGATGGCCGTCATCACAATGCACAAGCTCATGGGGCTGCTCATGACGGGCAACGCGGATGGCAGTGTCCGAGTCATACAGGCTGCGTGCCAGATTGGCGAGGCAATCGAGCATGAGGTATGTCGGTTGTTTGCGGCTATGTGACTGCATTAAAATTGGTCTTTAGCTCACTGAAACGGTGCCCTTGGTTACTGGAAACCTGAAGATCAAGAGCTTTGCCCAACGAGCTCAGCTGTTTGAACTTATAAGAGTTAAATATATCTGTTCTTGGCTTCTTGCCCAGTGAACTATTTATTTCGTCTCAAAATAGTTTACGGCTAGGAAAAATCAGAATCTTAAATGATGTAGTATCTCAATTGATAAATTCTGGGGATCATACTTGATAGCAGTCGGTGCGAAGATAATCCACCTTTTATATATCTTCAGTGCAGCACGTACCTGACTGGACACTGTGTTGTCATTGTTTGCGATTTATGGTTGCTGTCATTGTTGTTTCTAGTAATCTGACACGTTGCAAAAGACAATAACCATTTTTTTTTCTCCTATATCCGGAAATAAGTCTATGGGTTTTGCTTATATTCTAGTAGTTTCTTGGAGCATGAGATGATCTTATAATGTCATGGTCTCCATTTGAAATTCCAATGCACTGGTTCATGCTCTCTTTGGCATCAGAAATATGAACTTCCAATATTTGCCCTATATATTTGTGGTTGTTGAACCAAGATATTGATATACCTTTTGGCTGTTGTTGCTTCTGGTTTTTACCTTTTGTGGTTCCTGTTGATCTTGAGCAAAGTTTTAATCCTTTTGTTATTATGGTTTTGATGAGAGCACATATTTGGGTCATTGGGTGTCAACATTCGTGTTATAACTTGTACTGTACCTGTCCTTGGCTAGGTTCGAATCCACAAGTTTTTAGAGAAGACAAAGAAGAAGAGCAACAAAGAAATTGACAACGAACAAGAAACTGGTGATTCGGATATTGCCAAAGAACAACAGCGCCTAAGAAAGAAAGTTACTGATTTGATGAAAAAGCAAAAGCTACGGTATGTAAGGACTATTGTGAAGAACCAAGATAGCTCCAGGCCGTGGGGTCAAGATAATCAAGCTAAAGTATGAATCATTTGCTAAATATTTACTTGATATGTTGTTTACTCCCTGCACTCTTTTGACTGATGACATTTCCTGTTATCTTCGCTCTATAGGTTGGTAGTCGTTTGATTGAGCTATTTATTGAAACGGCTCATATACAACCACCTGCTAGCCAGTCATCAGAAGATGGTCCACCTGACATTCGACCTGCTTTCAGACATGAAATGAGGACTGTACCAAAAGAACAACAGTAATGATGCTATCTCTTATGTAATCTATTCGTGTTCCAACGGTAGAAAAGCAGTATGCTGCTTCGTCCTAACCTATATGCTTTCTCATACCTTTTATTTCGACAGGAAGCATAGTCGCCGGTATGGTGTGATCAAATGTGATCCACTGGTGCGGCAAGGCCTGGATAGAACAGTTAGTTGACCCTTTTGTAGTAATCTTATTCTTATCAAAATACCTTTAGCCTATTTTGCATTCTCACTTACTTGAACACGTTCTCATTACCAGGCAAAGCACATGGTCATCCCGTACATGCCTATGTTGATTCCACCGATCAGCTGGACCGGGTTGGTATTATTGTCCTTTTCCTTCGTTTATATAAATAGTAGCAGTTACATGATATATCTTAAAGAATCTGACAAAATGATGATGCTACTGTGTGTGGTGGTTTAGAATTTCGGATTTCATAGTGTGCTATCGCGTAATCAGTGTGATCTTTCCCTTTTTAGTTTGTGTGCGTTTCAGGTTCATGCAAATAGAAACTGTTTTATCAGACTATTTCTCGTATTACTATGCCATTTCTGGATAAGTGGTGAAATTATTCCTACTTTTTTTTTACGTCAGCTAAATTTATTTTATGGAGTAATTGGTATTCAGTATTCTGAAATTTTCTACAGATATGACAAAGGGGCACACTTGTTTTTGCCATCCTATGTGATGCGCACACATGGAGCAAGGCAACAGAGGGAGGCTGTGAAAAGGGTCCCCGCAGAACAAATGCAATCAGTTTTTGAGGTACTGTCTGTTGTTCCTAACTTATACAAACAGATGAATAATTCTGTGTGAAATAATTGAGCCTAAATTTGCCTACTTGGAGATCCAATGTTCCATTAAAACCGATGTTATACAATATCTGGTTCTATGCAAATTGATTATTGTTTATGTTGAGCATGGATAGGATCAAACACTTCTCTATATGGCCTGCTCAATGTGTATGTACATGTACTAAATTGATATGCAATACCGTTTATATTACCATTAATATTTAGCTCAGTAAAATATCCGTTGCTCCATATCCTATGATTTCCAAAACATTTTTTCTCAAGAAAAAATAAAATTGTCCATGGTGAGATTACATCATGAGCCTGGTGGAGCCATTCTCATTAATGTCTGTGAGATTTCATTATTTAATGCCTTGTTTATCGCAGGCCTTGAATACTCTTGGGAGCACAAAGTGGAGGGTCAACAAAAAGGTTCTTAGTATTGTTGACAGAATATGGTCGAGTGGTGGTAGGCTTGGTGATTTGGTTGATCGAAATGATGTGAGTTGGTTTATTTCTTTTGCAAAAGGCTTGATTAGATGGGTACGTTATCCAATCATAAGTATCAGCTGAAGTTTTTCATTTACTCAGGTTCCTCTGCCAGAGAAGCCTGACACTGAAGATGAAGCTCAGCTGAAGAAGTGGAGGTGGAATATGAGGTCAGTCAAGAAGGAAAACAGTGAACGCCATTCTCAGAGATGTGACATTGAACTGAAACTTGCTGTAAGCGACTATTTGTAATCGTTATTATAATCGTCTTTCTGATTACCATTTAAGTCTTTTTCTTTCATCTAATGCATACCTATTGCTCACAGGTTGCCCGAAAAATGAAAGACGAAGAGGGTTTTTACTATCCACACAACCTTGACTTTAGAGGTCGTGCTTATCCAATGCATCCATACCTGAACCATTTGGGTTCAGATCTTTGTCGTGGGGTTTTGGAGTTTGCTGAAGGTCGGCCACTAGGCAAATCAGGCTTGCGCTGGCTGAAGATACACCTAGCAAATTTGTATGCTGGTGGTGTTGACAAGTTATCCTACGATGGCCGTATTGCATTTACTGAGAATCACTTGGAGGAAATATTTGACTCAGCTGATAGGCCTCTAGAAGGCAAACGATGGTGGCTTAAGGCTGAGGATCCATTCCAGTGCCTGGCTGTATGCATGAATCTTGCTGAAGCTTTAAGAAGCTCTTCACCAGAAACAACAATATCTCATATTCCTGTGCATCAGGTACTGATATGGTGGTTGTCACCATTTTTCCATTCAGTTTTTATGGAGTGACTAAATGGTCTTATGCTAATTTCTAATATTATATGCAACATATGAACAGATCAAGTGATATAGTACTAGAAGTTCATAGTTTTCATCCCTGATAGAAGATCACTCTTCTATTCAATATGTTTTTGTGTCTTCTATTCGGTCATGCTCATCTACTTCAAATAGTTTACTCATACGTTTGGATTGACACTTAGTGCCTGTGGCTATGGCTACTGTATTCGATCACTTTGACCTTTGTTATACTTGATGCGTTCATCAAACCTTTCAGCATTTGAGTGGCATGTCAGTTGCCAAAAATGGTAGTGCGTGTCTCCATAACTCTGCTAAGACCGTGAAAGTTGTAAAGGAACATCTGTGTGTCAGTGTATCATGCATACATTAGTTTCTCTTTGCAGTTTTGTGTTGGATGTTGTTAAGGGATACTTTTCTGAAACCTAAAGATATATCATTCTAGTGACTCTATATGCCTAATATATTTTAATATCTCATGTCATATACTCTATGAAGCAGTTCCAATTTCGACTGATGCTCGAATGTTTCTTTATGTGGAGCTCAGTTACATTAAATGTTCTGTTTTCAGGATGGTTCTTGTAATGGCCTGCAACACTATGCAGCACTTGGAAGGGATAAGGTCAGTTCATGCCTCAATAACGAATTGATTGTGTTGCTTTCTTTTAAATTGGTTTGTGTAGTCATATCCAACTATGCAATTATGTCTAGCACAGTTGTAATTTTTTAATTTTCATCCAGTTGGGTGCCCTCGCGGTCAACTTAGTTGCTGGAGACAAGCCTGCAGATGTTTACTCTGAAATAGCTAACAGGTATGCTGTTTGTGTGGCATTGTGTTTTGCTCTGGAGCATGCCTATCGAGCTTGTAGTACCATTGGAACATGGAGCACTCTATATTGAGTGGTTGGGCCATCTATTGTTGATGGTTCTTATGATTTCCGAAATCCAAATATTGCTTGCTTAAAAAAATCTAAAATTTCGTATATCTGCATTGAAAATCCTGATTTGCTCTAGAAAACTAGATGACTAAATATATCTGCACTCTAGTCAATTTGTTTTCTCATTCTCTGCCCACAAGCAATTGATTGGGCGCGAATGTAATCTGTGTATCTTGTGTGGCGTGTGTTGTATTGGGTTCTCATCCCACTTTCTTCTTAATATAATGAAGCGCAGCTCTCCCACGTTTTCGAGGAAAAAAAAAGCAATTGATTGCTACCAGCAAGGCACTAAGTTGCTACTGGTTTTAGTTAATGGGTTATAGGTATTTGTGGCCTTAAAGCATGGTTGGTTGGTGCCCAGTGCCCGGGCAGCTGCATAAGGCATCTTTTAAAACACCTTTTATGAATTAATTTTATTCTTCGCTCATGGAAGAGCTCACACGTTTGAAATTAATGATGATAATGTAGAGCACAAAGTTTATTCAAATCTGGATTTGGGATTCACCATTGCTGTTCTTTTCTTGATGCAACATTTGAGTTAACATATTCCTTTCAAACATTGGTGATGGATTTGTAGTTACTTTTTCTGTATTTGTGCTTCAGAGTTTTGGAAATTATGAGAAGAGATGCACAAAAAGATCCTTCAACAGATCCTGATGCAGCCCGTGCCCGTCGGATACTTAATCAGGTGTCCTTTTTTTTGGTTGGCATAAAGTTCTAAAAGTAGTTATCCTCATGAGATGAATAAATATGAAATATTATTATCATTTTCGTTTTGGTACGATCTGGAATGTGTCGTTCCACCAAGCAATCATTCTGCTCCATTCCACGCATTCCACTCGAGACCCCATTGGGAATGACTATGTCCTACTGCATTAGGTGAAAGAATAGAGCCTAGTATAAACTAAGATATAGATTCCTCATGAAATTCCTCAATAGCAAAGAATATTTTAATTCTTTATTTACAACCACAGAATCATTATGAACTTTTGTTAGCATTTATAGCTATCGTTCGTCTAAATGAATGTTGGCTAATTTCCTTGACGGCACATTCTTTCAAATGCTTAAAACAATAAGCAATACTGGTTGATAACCCATTTTTAAGAAAAGATATTACCCGTTTGCTAGTGAGACATTATGCACTTTTGGAACTCTTTGAATGTGTGTAAACTTGACTATTGCAGTTAATAAACTAACCTTATCGGCTTAATTACTTTATGGAGCACTGTATCTGTTACTTCATCAAGAAATGAATGATGTTTTGGACAGGCATAGTCCTACCGGCAAAAATTTGGGTGTAAATTTTATTTGATATAGCATTTTTTAAAAGTGATACATTTTCATTTGTCCTGTAGAAATACTTATAGCGATATTCTGAAGATATTAAAACTTGATAACATTGTAATACTTGTGTACTTTGGCTAATATGATTATTTTATTTGCGAAGGCGGTATTTGTTTTCAGGTGAAATGAATATTTAGTTGATGAAGTATTCTACCTCATTGGTTTTAAAAAATCTTTGTTGTCACGGGTCATTTTTTGGTCTGGTTTGGTTGCGAGTTTAGTTTTGGTAACACCTTATAATTCTAGTTGGATTTCCTGTTACAACTGTACAAAAATGCTCTCCACAAATTTCAACATGTCAACATTAAACAATTAGAAATAAACGATTGCTTTTGGAATGCTACTGCATTGCCAAACAGAGCCTAAGTAGCTTACCATAGAGAGTTTCTTTCATCTGGTACAGGGGTTATTTTGGTATCAGTTATGATTTCAGTTTGAAACCTTGCTGCCTTGTTGTCCAGTAAAAGCATTATTCGGAATTTTTAGTGTTGACTTGTTTTTCTACCCTTATTTATAAATTCAGGTTGATAGAAAACTGGTGAAGCAAACTGTGATGACATCCGTCTATGGTGTCACTTATGTTGGAGCACGTGAACAAATTAAAAGAAGATTAAAGGAGAGGGGCCTTGCATGTGAGGATGCAGAACTTTTTGGTTCAGCTTGCTATGCTGCTAAGGTGGATAATCTTGTCCAGTGAATCTGTTTACTTCTGCTATCTGTGTATTTTCCTGTTTGGGTAAAATGCCTTACTTTTTTATCTGTTTGATAGGTTACGCTGACCGCACTAGGTGAGATGTTTCAAGCTGCCCGTAGTATCATGAACTGGCTTGGTGAATGTGCCAAGGTATCATCCCTAGTATCATATGTCTTCTGAACATTAGTTACATGTCAAATGATATTCCATACTACATTTACACTGAAACCCATTTCATTGCAAACCTTTTTCTAATTTTTGACACAATTGCTGCTAGCTTTGAAAAGTTTTCTTTTGTCTCGTGGTTAAAACTTCTCTGAAAACCAATTCACTTTAAATGAGGAAGCATGCAAAAGATTTTCATTGATTGAATATTATCAACTATATGTTTGAATACACTGCATGCCGTGATAGATACAATATCTAATCTCAAAATATATGAGTTGAGTTCCTTCATAGGCAAAAGAAAAATAAGAGAAGAGGATGTCACATACATGTTCAAGGCACCGTGGATAGTGTATGTAGGCCTTAGAATGCTTGGTAGCACTAAAATACTTATATGCCTAAAAATATGCTTCTTTTGAAAGATTGAACAGTTTTAAGGGCATGAGACGCATGACGCGCTCAATCATCACCATGTTCCCACATCCTTTTATATATCAAGCTCAAGTACCTTTTTTTTGTTGGATATCTCAGTGAGTATTATAACCAAGGATATATAATTGTGTACACTTATTTTGCTTTACAGGTAATTGCTACTGAAAATGAACCAGTTAAGTGGATGACCCCGCTTGGGCTTCCAGTTGTTCAACCATATCGCAAACTAGGGAGGCATCTTGTATGTATATATTTGTTCTTGATCTACTGTTTATCATTTCAATGTGCCTTTCAGATTGAAACTGATGTCTACTTTGCTGACCTATTGCCAATGTGACATTCTTGATGTTTCCCTTGTAGATTAAAACATCATTACAAGTTCTGACCCTTCAACGCGAGACTGATAAGGTATGCACCTTCTTGCATGGGCTAACTCCAAATATTTTTCAGATTGATAATTGGTTATGGCTTGTTGCTGATTGGAATGCCCAGTGTGGTGGTATGAATAATTATTTTGCATAGGCTGAATTTCCGTTTTTAGTACACTTGATTGTCTGAAATTGGTGGCATGATCTGCATAATTTATATTTGTACTAGCCATTTGGAAATTTGTAAAGGCTTGGTGATCGAGTAACTTGACAAAATCTTACTGGTTAAAAAGGTGATATCCTCCATAGAAATGTGCCCCTTTTATATTTAGAACCACACTGCGAAAGGGGTCTTAGCCTAGTGGTTGAGACTCTTAGTAGCACCCCCACAGTCTTGGGTTCAATTCCTGTTGGAAGCGAATTTCAGGCTGGCGTTAAGCAGGCCATGCACACGAGCCGGACTAATCTGTTGGGGGGGGATCCTCGTGCAGGCCCTTTTGCAAAGGAGGGCCAACTTTCATGACCTTTCTCGTCCGGGCTCCAGTTGAGCTCTCTTATAAGTGAAAACCGTGGGGGCGGTCTTTCCCCTGCTGGCCGAGTTGTTTTCTTTTATATTTAGAACCATACAACATAGTTTGGCGCAATGAGTAGTTTAACAACGCATGCAGGAATTGTGTGCATCGCAGTAGATTGGTCATTGAAAAACGTGGACTCCTGTTGTGGTCACATGCTTATGTATTATGATGGAATTCAGTACATCTGTGGACCCTTCATTGCTTACGTGCTGTAAACTCCTAAACTAGGTTATGGTGAAGCGGCAGCGGACAGCTTTTCCTCCAAACTTTGTCCACTCCCTTGACGGCTCTCATATGATGATGACTGCTGTTGCTTGCAAAAGGCAAGGCCTTAACTTTGCAGGTTAGTGTTCTATTCACAAAATTCTCATATGGTGATTGGACCAGTGCATAAATAGCCTAATATTTGGAATTCATTACTCTTAATATTTCTTTTTTATATATATAATTAATGCAGGAGTTCATGATTCTTACTGGACCCATGCTTGTGATGTTGATACAATGAACAAAATACTTCGCGAAAAGTTTGTGGAGCTATATGATACGCCAATTTTAGAAAATGTATGTATATCTCTACCCAAGCCATAGCCATGGAGTTAACAATCATTTATATTAGAAAATAGGACAAATCTTTCTTTTTGCATTCAATAATTCTTATGTTAGCCATAAGTTTTCGCTCTCTTTTTTTTTTCCTGTTCTGGATTCACTGATTTGTCAGATATAATGTCCTTAGTTTGCATCACCTCAGCTTCACCATGATTTCAGTTTATTTGGAACTTTTACAAAAATTGTGGAATGATGGAAGTTAGTGTACTCCCACCTCTAACCCATTCCCTTTCTGAATACTTTCCCAAGTACACCATGAAGATTTTTGATCAAAAGTGCAGCCTGGCCTGCAGCAGCATGAATGGAAAGAACGTTTAGTGCTTCATATTATAGGGGTGCATAAGTTGGTCACAATTATTTTCTTGATGACTAGACCCTGTTGGTGTGTTTATGATGGTGGTGAGAAGTACTGTAGTCATATTTTCTAATCATGCTTACCTCATTGCGTGGTTCCTAATTGTTGAATAGCATGTCAATGACAGCTGTGTTTCTGAACTTTGTATATTTGATGCAGTTGTTGGAGAGCTTTGAGAAATCATTCCCTACACTTAAATTTCCACCGTTGCCAGAGAGGGGAGATTTTGATCTGAAGGATGTCATTGAGTCTCCATATTTCTTCAATTAGCTGTCATGGTGACACTGCATTGTTCAACACTGCTGCCCAGTTGCGGCCTTTTACAGTCATCCCGAGCTCACAGTACATGGCCTACCAGCTCGGATGATGAAGACAGCTTTCATGGACAGGTCTCCCAAGGAGTGAATTTACAGAGGTATTTCGAAGGGTGCTCTTATGCTCTGCTGTACAATTTTGTACCTGGCCGACGTTTGCAGGGGCACTAATATGGCTTGAAATTGGCCATAACTGAGTATGCAGCAGAGCACGTTTGCATATTTTTCGCAAACAAAGCCAAATAAGCGGAATCCACTGTCAAGCTCATACTGGCGGGAGTTCTGCTGTGCTTAGGTTGTAGCATAGTTTTTGATCGTGTTTTTTTTTTCATCTTCTTTTAACAGCTTGGCGCACGCATAGAGTGAACAGCCCTAATGATCCACAGATCCCTGTAAATGTAATTATGTAATTTTTGGGCCTCTTTCACTAATCTATCTTTCCCCTTGAGGGGTTTCTGCCGAGCGGGACAGTGCTCGGCTGGTGCTGACAACAGATTATTTCATAATTTTGTAGTTGTAAGTTAATATTTCATTAAATAAAGTGATATAAAATGCTTTCCGTTATTCTAGCTGTCCATATAGTTTTGGGATATTTGTAGTGTTGATTGCAGATGGCGAATTTTGGTTATTGTATGGAACTTCGTGATTGGATGATGCCATCCATGTGTGGTTTCGTGTTACTCTGGATGAGATTAGTAATAGCAATGATACATGATAATTTTTGTTCGCTAATTTCATTAGTTCATGCTCTCAACTGCGGAAGTATTTAATTAACTGTGTAAAGCATACAAGGCAATAAGAAAACTCCTGTGATAAGAATCACGTGCAGTTGTAGCCAATTTGGAGACAACGCTCAGCAATTTTGCCCATGATGGAGATTAAGGAACTTACTCGGTTTTTTCATGAGTTTTCTTTTATTTATGTTAGTATAGCAGGAGAAATGATTTTTCTATCCTAATACACAAAATATATTCTAACTTGAAATTTTTCACAGACAAAACCAAGTATTTTGAGTGTCCCACCGACAAAAATCTCTATGTAATTTGCGCCGAGCAAAGTTGTGATTGCTCATGGTGGCTGGCAAAACTCATACATGCGGCACCACCGTCCACCGGCCCCTTGAGGGAACCCATAGCCACTCCAATGATGATATGTCATTATAAAAGCGGCAATTGCATTCTTAACTCACTCTGATTTTCAGTTATGGTTTTTGCTCCACTTTTGTAACTTTATCTTTTAAGTTTTGAATCTGAAGCAAGACTTTGCCAATAGATCAGTAGATGTACTTAGCGGTGTCAAATGGGTTGTAAAAAGATAAAAATATCCTTTTGATTTTAGACTATGTAATTTTACCCTACCCGTCAACAATCACCTAGATCTTGTACCAAATAATAAGGATAATAAGTCAGGACATGATCTTTTGTGTCACTTTCGACGAATATAAACAACACTCGAGTCAGTGGACAATCAGATGCAACTCGTTGTGTGAAGCATCAAATCGTCAACGGAATCCGGAGCCATACAACGTATCACGTGTACTGGAGATAAGACAAAAAGAAAAGGGTTGGATGTGATTGATTTTGAATCAAACTCACTTTCAACATTCCAAAGATAATTCTAGCACTGAAATTAACCCAAGATATGTTTTTTTTTAAAAAAATTGTTCGGGGGGTTATCTACGAAACCATCAAAGGGAACCTGGCCGCTTTGATCCTGTTCGTCGCATATTGATCCAACGACTGAAGTGGACTGGTAGCACGGTAGCACTACTGCACTAGTAGCACTACAATTGATTCCAACAAATCATAAACATAATAATATGATATTCTAGTCTTCATCAGTCTGCCTACAATTGAAAGAAGTTGATTTTTTTCCTAAATTTCTTTGAAGCCACGAAATTGATGATTCCAGACTTTGCATTTTAAAATTTAATTCCAACATATAGTAATTCTCTTAATAAGTTTCACCATTTATTGCTGGTCAACAATGAAGTAACACCATTCCGTGATATGATAAAACAAATTCGTAAACACCTCACTTTATGGAAATAAAAGGACAAACACCACAAATTTATTGCCATTCAGTACCAAAAGGGAAATCAATTTCCATCGATCAACTTCTTCAAGTTAACTGGCATAATGAAACGGGCGTGGTCATCATTGTAGAATGCAGCAGCAGTGAGCTTAGCAGCCCTCTCTGTCGGGAACTCTTGGTCCCAAAACCAGTACCGTGTGCGGTTGCCACACGGTGCTGAATCGTCACCATACTCATATGCTGGGGGCGAGCAAGGGCCATCGCAGCATGCACTGTGACTATCCTCGAATCCTGCACATCAGTAACAAGATCCTCATATCATTAACATTCGACGATAGTTTCCCAAGTTTGTAGATACAAGATTGCATATAAACAAAGCAAGGATTTAGTAGATATATCAATAGTTTTACCAAGAGCAGACGGATTCGTGAAGGTGTTATTTGAGAAGGCGTAGTAGTCAGCAATGGAGTACTGGAAGCCATGCAGAGAGGAGCTGAGGCCAGCCAGGAGGGGCTTGAGACCCTCGTTGAATTGGTTGGCGAAACTGTTCATCGCCTCGTTACAGCCACCAGAGCGGAAGTTCCGAGACCACGGCACACACCCGAAAGGCGGAACGTTTATGATCATAAACTTCCTCGCACCCTTATTGTACAATGTAGTGATGGCAGATCCATAGGAGGAAAGAAGGAATGGCACGTTGAGCCTGTTCCCAGAGCGTGACTTGAACCTTGAGAGGCGATAAACAAACTGCAGGTCTATGGTGCCGATACTGAGGAGGAAGAGGGATTTGGATACCAGCTTGCTCAGCTGGTGCTTAGTGAGGTTGGTCTCCATCTGGCCTATTGAGGCTTCGAAGTACTCCAATTGCTTCTTTAGTGGAATAACCACTTCATCGAGCTGCAAAGGTAAAAATGATTAATTGTTGTTGAGTTCACGGAGGACCCTTAGATTCTGGTCCAAACTTGCAATAGGTCTTTCTTTCCATGTCTTCCATCTTCTAAACTTGCAATAACTCTATCATACTATCGCATCGGATTCACAACACGTGCATCCATATAAGTGCGTATATGGACAAAGTTAGGCATCGAATCTCTATGTAAGAAAAAGTCCAGACGTGATCAATAAGATTTCCGTTACTGCTATATTTGCTTACGAATGTCATATACAATTCGTAATGAATCAAATTAATGTATAGTTCCAATTGCAAGTATGCATGCAGTGACTTACAGGTGTGTCAAAAATACTGGCATCTGCGGATGCATAATTGATTCCTGAAAAATTGGCGTCGATCTGTATGGCACCCGTGAGTGATAAATAGGGTGGAGGGCTCATCTCGAATCCCATAGTCTTTGCTACATCCATGAGCAGCACTCATAAGTCGGAGGAAAAAAAAAGTCGTAGGAAAAGAGGAAATTTGTAAGGCTTGTTTATACGACTGTACTACATGTTAGATGTCATGGACGTAACAGAGTCATAAAAATGGGTAGTAAATATATTAGTACTAAAATCGGAGTTATGATGTAAATATCTCACACGAAAGAATTCATAGTTACACAATAACCAACTTTTAACCTGACTAACAACTGATTTAGAAACAATAAATTGAACAAAATTGATTATATACTGTTACTTTAGTTCGCCCGTTCTGTGTTACAACATAAATCCAAGTATTGGACAGGCAATGCCTGTTCTGTAAATCTGTATCCCAAGCAACGACGAAGCAGTTATACATGTGTGAACAATATCTATGTAGGCACCATAAAATACACTCTTATAGGTGTAGTTATTTTAAGAAAATTAACAAACACTAGCTCTCAAAACTCCATCCGTTTTTGCCATAACACTTGTAATTCTCATTTTTTAGTATATCTCTATCTCTGTATCTTTTCTCTTAATTTTCTGTGTGCTTTGTCTGGAGCCAGAATCACAAGTATTGTAAAATGAAGAGAGTAGATATTTTTAAACATATAACGTACGTAGAAAGCATGGCTTACCAATGAAGTCTGCAATGTTGTACCCGTTACTGAACCTTCCGGTAGGCTGCCCACCAGGAAAGTCGACACCGTAGTATGGGTGGTCAGCCCGGTTCGAATCCCCAAGCGGCAAGTAGTTTTATTGCCCACATCCAAAACTCCATCGCCGAATACGTACATCGCTGGCACGGACGGCCGTCGCTTCTTGCAGCCGGCAAATGCTCCAGGCACTTGAAAGCATACCATTGTCACAAGGCTAAGTACAGTGATACCTTTCATGATGGGCTCCATCGTCGATTAACGCGACTAATCCCCTCCTTAATTACTTTGTCAGGTGATGACACTGTAGCTTCTCTAAGTAGTAGTAGTACTCTGAACACATATACATGTCATACGTAGCTACTTATAAGCGCCAAGTTTCCACCGCTCTCTCTCCATCAAGGAAAAATAATTAGTGCCTAGTTTGACTATGCACAAAGTCCAATGAGGTATGCAGATTAAGGAACATGCAAAAAGAAATGACTTACGAAGGAATCCATAGTCGGATGATTCAGAGGGCGGCAGGGATTCTTCTTCTGCTTATAATAAAAAATTGTAAAACATGCAAACGTCAAAAGAATTCTGCTAAAAACTGCCTGAGAATATAGCTTTTCACGGATTCTCTTCCTTGTCCCTGGTCTCTGCCTGCCCCCAACTCAAATGCTTGTTTAAAAAACCCGTAGATAACAAACCAAAAGTCCCAATTACGAATTGATTACAACGTTGCCTCGTTGCGACGAGATCTACAAAAACTAGACCCCACTTGACTATATTTTATAAATGTTTTTTAAAAAAATATTGAAACTTGATCTTATTAGTAGTCAGCTACTTAGATTTAATTTATTTCCTTCACCCATTTTCATTTCAATATGGTATATAAGGTTTGGACAAACCGAAGCTTTAATTTTAGAGATACTACTCTGCATAATTCATTTTAGAAAAATCAGAATAAACTATTTTGCCAAACGGCTTTACTGGATAATCTGTTTTGACAGATAATCCAGAATAAGTCAGAAAAGCTATTTTGCCTCAAAATTTAGTGCAAAAAATGTTTTTTTGTATAATCCAGAATAGGCCTTCAGGCGTACATACCTAACGACTATAAGCACGTGGAGAGGAATTAGAGTAGAGGCAGCAAAAAGTTCTATCCAGTGCAAGGTCCATCATTTGATATAAACTATACGCTAAGATGCATGAGAAAATGCATTGTATGGTTGAGATATATAATTGGTTCTCATGTATGAAGTATTAGAAGAGTACGCCTTTGCCAACAATCCGCAGGCATAATCTTTGTTGTACCACTTGTATTCCAAACACTATATTCCAAACACTATTAGTTTAACAATCTTTGTCAACGGTTTCGTTGCAAGTAGCCAATTAGATTAAGCACCTTGCCATATCGTAGGTAAGTTTATAAGAAATTATGTCATTGAAAATGTGCTTAAATTTTTAGAGAAATAATTTATATTAAAAAACTATCATGAAATACGGAATGACTTGTAGTCAAAGCTGAGTGAATGCTTCGAACGGGCGGTAATCAAAACTTACCAACTGAGTGAATGACATATCGAATTGTAGACGGATATTCGTGAACAATAGAGTTATCACATTTGATTCCAATAGACTTGTGGATACATATCGAATTGTACACGGTGCACACTAATACACAAAGTCCAAAATGAGTCGTATTGGGCACCAGATATCAAGCATATTACAGGATCGATCTTATCCTTATATGGCCTCTAAAGTCAATCTCAAATGTCTCACATCACTTTGCTTGAATGTTAATAGTCGGCAATCTCAAACCTTAAAATATGAAGTCAGCTCATACCTCAATAAGTAGGTAATACGTGTCAACGTTAATTGTTAATCAAGTATATATATTCATGGTAAGCGCATGGGTACATGAGTTAAGTGCTAGGTTACACCTATAAAAGAAGCAATCCATTTATAAATGTTTCAGTTGAAGTACCATATTTCTACTACAATGCATTTATAAATGTCTCACGGTAGTCGGTAGGGAGCCTTATACAGCTAGCAGAACAAATCAAAGCATGTGGCTTGCCGCGCCTTTGTGTTGGGAGCAAGGTTCTCAATACCGTTTCTACCGGTAAAACCGGACGACACCAAGATGTCCGGTTTACCGGTAAACCAAAAAAATCAGACCGAGAACCAGACAAAAATGAAAATTTCAAAATTTGAATCCAAAATTCATGAATCAAATGGTAAACTTCCAAAAAACCAGACTTCTTACTCCCATTCCAATTACGTCAAGCTAGACTATATATATTTGGTAAGCGACACCGACACCCCCTTATACAAGTACCACATAAAGAATTTTTATTTTTAAAAGCATTTTAAAATTCCACAAACCTTTATTCCTATCTATAAAACCATTGTTGATGATAGAATTATACATCGAATTAACAGTAAACTGACCATGCTAATGCAATCTCCATCTAAATACACTATTATCGTTAAGTTGAACACGTGCTACTGTAGCAACTAGATTATGCCAAAACACTAAATTGTCTCAAAGTTTTTCGAAATGAAACATTAAGGGATACAATACTAAAAACCGAAGCAACAGTAGCATGTTTTTTTTTCTTATGATATTATATAAGACCAATTGCATTACTGGCCCTATTTTGGATTCCAATTGCACGTCTGACCCCGTATTCGTGTTTTGCATGTTTGACCCTGTTTTTTGAATCCTAAGCAAACACTTGCCCTATCCTGTTTGGGCCAATTGCATACCTAAACCCTATTTTGGAGTCCAATTGGCAGTAAATTGAGTATTTGGACACCAACACACATCACACCCGCACAACTTCACAATATAGTATACAACAACGATAGCAAATATTAGGGCCCCAAATATTACATGGCCGGTTTGCATAGTACTTAAACATTGTTCCCTTAAACATTCATGTCTCAAAAAAGCATAAATATTCATGTGTAACAAAAGCAATGACATGCCCAAATCAAGCACCAAACCATGCAGCTAGATTCCCAGCAGCTCTCCCTTGCAAGCTATGTAGAGGCCGGAGAGCATTTTGTTTTGATGTTTCGCGTGTAGGCAGATCCTCCAACAGATGGGAAAAATTTGTTCCAACAATAAAAAACAATTGTTTTATCACTTGAAACATTTGTTCTAGCAATAAGGAACGATTGTTCTATCATCTGGGAACATTTATTCTAACAATGGGAAACAATTGTTCCAGCAGTTGGAAACATTTGTGTCAGCAATTGAGAATAATTATTCCATTATATAAGAACAACAGTTGAAATTCAAAAATTCAAAAAATATATCCATGTAGGATCTTTTTTTGTTGCATTAAGGGCTCGTTTGGATTGAATGAAAAATTTTTCCTTTCCAGTGTTTTTTTGGTAAAATTGAACTGTTTTATGTGAAATTCCTGTGTGATTCCTGTGAAATTCCTTCGTTCCAAAGGAGGACTAATTGTAAGGGTTAAACGGATTTGAAAACGGAGTTACAGTTTGAGAGAAAAATCAATTTGAAGTTTTCATCTAACTTGAATTCTGCCCCACCAATAAAGTGCTGCCATGTGTCGCTCCGCCACCTTCCCTCCTCTGCTTGCCCGCGTGAACGAAGATTGTTCGTCCCCGTAGTGCACACATCTTAAAGCGTGCTACCCGGAAGTTTGAGGTAGCGCATATAGGAAAACCGGTCAATGACCGCATCAAGGAAGCCAATCAAAAAGTAGTAAAAAGCCCAATAACATAGTAGATGCCCAGGCATGATAGCGTAATCACGATAGATAACGGATGTTATGTTTAGCTACAATATACAAATAGAAGACTAGATTCGATGAAGCGCTTTTGTAAGAAAGCTAGATTATACAAATAGAAGACTAGATTAGATTTTTCGTTAAAAAAAGGAATATTAGATTATAGTAGATATGTACAGGGTCCTTTAAACGTGGATCAATTTTTTATAAATAGAATTCTTCTCTCAAGATTAGTATATTCTTGAAGCCAAGATCGCCCACAGGAAAATATTATTCCATAGGTTAAACCTCAATTACTACCGGTGAGCTGTACAGTTCCCAACGTTACCATATAAGGCTCCATACAGCTCATTTACAGCTATACTACACAATATTTCAATAAATGGCAGGCCCATATTATTTCAACTATAAAAGCCAAGGCAATCACATCTTCACATTGTCAATAAGGCAGCATCAACATTTGCTTGACAATTCTCCGTGCAGTAGTTTCTCAAAATATCCCCCAACAGCCTGGCTAGGATGAGGGCATTCCACATATCTCTGATTGTCCTTGCACTCGTGGCGCAATACCCAGGTAATTTGTAGTTCCTCTTCTTTTCTCTTTGTTTTGAAAAATGGTAGTTCTCCCCTTGGTACATGCTCTTTGAAATCTCTTTCAACTTGGTGATAAAACTTCAGTAATCTTACAATCCTTCTCTTGTTTGTCGTTCATAGATATGGCGACAGCGACTGCAGACGCTGGATCGTTTACACCTCAAGACTGCAAAACGTTACCCAAACTCCAAGGTCCTTGCGTCCCTAGATCATGCCTGCGAAATTGTCGGAGCAATCTTTGGCCCTGGCGCTACTGGCGAGTGTGTTCCGGGGGGATGCCAGTGTACTTATTGTGCCAAATGATGTAGTACTGCGTTACTATTTTACCGGAAATAATTGCTACTAAATGACGGCATTCGTCTCCGTTACAATTTACTAGGAATAATTGCCACTGAATGGATTGCTAAATATTGCGCTTCCTGAGTTTTACTGTTTCACTCTAGACAAAGAAATTTAGGACATGCTTGGATCCCTTTTAGTTTTTAAGGAACAATATTTCCAGTTTCGCCTGGCTAATAGCATATTTTGCGTTGGTTAATAGGCAGGTTGGTCATTAATAGACAAAAATCTGCTATTCTGGTTTCTAATAAACCAGGATCTAAACAGTACCATTTTTATTTAGAAACCAGATTTTAAAACCTTGTAAAAAAAATCAGTTCCTATGAAACTAAAGCTGATCCAAACCAGCACTTTGATCTTTTCTTCTCGAAACGGTACTACAAAACACCGCCAAAACGAAACGATTCTTCTTTCCTGAACGTTCCAGAGCGATTCTTTTTTTTTTTGCCTAGCATCATGGAACGGCAAAATTGGTGTTCCACGGGGTGAAACGCTTCGTTCTTTTCCCACCTCCCTTGACTTCAAAATTATTTCCACAAAACTGCTACCGCCTAAACAAATCCTTGTCTGCTTCCGTAGCTCCGCTGCCTCCGCATCGTTCCATCTCGGCTTCTGGTCGTCAGCGCGAAGCACCTTTCTCTGCTCTTTGTTTGTTCGTTTCCGCTGCATGGCATGCCGTATTTGGCCATATATTTTCTTGTCCGATCTGGTACATCCATTTCTTGCATATTAGTACGAACGATTGTTGTTTGCCAAAAAAAAATAGATTATTGTTAGAGGGATCTTTTTACCGTATAAAAGTAGATCTGAGACGTCCTTTTATGGAATAAATATAGATAAAAAGGAAATAAAATCGTAGTAGGTAGTAGCAACCGGACGCGTATGGGAACGAAAATCCCTCCGCTTCCACGGTGCCTCCGTCGCTACTTCTCTCTACGTTGCGCCCACCTCGTGCGATTCATCAGCTGGGCATTTTTGAATCATTTTTTACGTCAAAAAATGCCACTTTCTGAATGTTAGGATAAAAAATGATACCTTGACACGTATGTTTCTGAGTGTTTTTTACATCAAAAGAAAATAAAAGGCACTCTCACATTTCACGGGTCATTTTCTGTAGGATTCAATCAAAACGATGTTTTTCCTTTGCTAGAACTAGTGATGTCAATATAAAAGGAACAACGGTACACTGCTAACCTTGTTGACGAAAAAAGAAAGAGTACATAGCCGCGACTATTCTTCAACAGCAAATATCACTGTCATGCAACACATAATTACACTCAAGTCTCCGGAGAATGGATACCATGGGGAAGAAAGGGAAAAAAACACATATAGACGAAGAAAACCGGTATGGAGAAATGGAAAGCTAAATGGAGGATTTTTGCCAGATTAAATGCAACTTTTACAATACAATCCCTCGTCTCAATGTTCAAACAACTTCAGCCACAAGCAAGCACATGATATCCTACTTGTACTGTTTCTCACGGTTCATGTCTTTATGCGGATCACGAAAGAACCTGCCAAGAAGATATATCACACAGTTGTCACTTGTCAGAGTTGACAGCAGGCTGACTTCATGTAATCATTCGAAAGATGAATGGGTCATGTTCGATTTCCATGCATAAATTGAAATGGGAAATGTGACGTGTCCCTCCCATGATACATGAAAAACATGCGAGTTACTGACTGAATAATGGACAGATTAAACTACAAAGGAATGGCTCACCGAACTAGTAGTATTCTTGAACAGTACAGCTATATTACAATGAATTGTTCCAGGAGGTCTCGAACATTCAACTAAATACTAGTACTAAAGTATAAAGCATTTTTTGTTTGATCACTAAAATTAAAGGATCCATGCTGGCTCAGTTTAAAGAGCTGCAGTTTTCTGAAATGATGCTGAAACTGATGGATATAACCACACAGCTGAATGACTGAGGGTCCT
This sequence comes from Eragrostis tef, assembly GCA_000970635.1. Classification (NCBI taxonomy): domain Eukaryota; kingdom Viridiplantae; phylum Streptophyta; class Magnoliopsida; order Poales; family Poaceae; genus Eragrostis; species Eragrostis tef. Next base: position 31,794 of record LAPY01002624.1, read on the forward strand.
AAAAGCATGTCAAAGGCTACAATGGATCTAGTTTGAACTACATGAATACAAAAGCACAGCAACCACGTTGGTGTACCCTTCGTCTATTTTGTAACAGGTGGTTTGAATTGGCATGATGTTGGTAATTTCCTTTGCTGCTATAAATTAGAAAAGAAAATCATTAAGGCATGGTCTACATTGAAATACAAATTTAACGGTACCACTTTCGACCTGCTAAAACGTACAAAGTTTGATCGTTTGAATATTTGAGGTATGCGCAAACCTTACAAATTTGAAAGTGGAGTGGCATAAAATGTGTGAAACTTAAATACATGTAATCATTTCATACTCCATCCCAAAAATAGCTATTTCACTTTAGGATTCAAAATTTGTCCCATAAAGAGTGTCACTGTCACCTCACTTCCCAATACAACTTATCTTTATCTCTCTCCTTCACCCCTCCTCGTTTCCATTGCACCCCTACTTCTCATTCCTCCTTAATTCAAGTGCCCGATTCCTAAACCGGCATCTATTTTGGGACAGAGGGAGTAGATTTTAAGGTTGCATAGAATGTACATATCTTAAAAAAAAACTCTCCACTGCCCAACAAGCTCTGGGCAAGATACACCGGGTCCATAACTGAGTACTTAGTTAACTCCATTGGTGATGTATGATATGCATTGCATATTAAAATTACTATCCAACAGATCATCAATCCATACGCAAAATGAAATCACATACAAAGGAAAAGGTGATGAAAAGAAACGGCGCAGCTAAACTTACATGCTGGAAGGTTTGACATGTCTGCAGAGACAGAACAAGTGAGTCCTAAGTTTGTCAAGGCACCTCTTATTATCCCACATGGGAAATACAAAAGCATGCTCGCTGTCTGGGCTGCAGTATCACCCAATGGTGCAGAGTCGTTGTCATTCGAATCCATGCTCTCTGACGATGGATCTAGAGAAACACGAGTAAGCCATCGGAAACGGTTATCTTGAAGAACAAAGGTACCCTGCAATACATTAGTAAATAAAAAGAATGAGGTATTCTGTTCATTACACGAGTAAGCCATCAGAAACAGTTTTTAACAAGAAGGACAATCGAAGAATGAGGTATTCTGTTCATTACCCTATGATTTGTTTTCAGATTGTCAATCTGCTTCTTGAACAGCTCTGACCAAAAGTCTTTGCAGATAAATTTGATTGCTTCAAGAGGATCAGTAAATCGAGGCCGCTCCATTGTATATCTGAATATAAACATGTGGCGGAAAATAAGCATTGGAAATAACATTAGAAGAGCATATAACATCGCGCATGAGATCATTCAGGTGGAAACGTTTTGCTCCAGAAAAGAAAGAAAGCACAGGATAAGACATGTATGCAAAGTTGCACCAAAGCATCACTATCTATTAACACAAGATGAAAATAAACAATCAGAAAGTATAGCATTAAAAAAGGAAATGAAAATATAGAAAGAAAAAATATGACATCCGTGCTACCAAGAAGCCTACAACAACTAGAGAACAAATTTTCAAAATTTGGAAACAATGCAAAATCTAGCTGCTTTTCTTTTTGCAAAAATCTCAAGCCATTAAGCCTTTTGCCGCCGCAAGGCTGGCTAATCGTATGCAGCGGGAGCAAGGGAATTCCCCTGGTTCAGTACAACTTTTTTTCTCTCTCACTTTTGTCGAGTCATTACACCAATTCAATAAATGATCATCATGTAAAATAGTTTAGCTAAAAGCAGTAGAAAAGTTAAAGGTGCAAAAATACAGCAAGCGCTAGAAAAATACACGAAGAAGGCAGTGTTACTTCATGTGCAGAAATTTACGAGGGCATCTTCAAGAAAGTTGCGTTCATCATGTGTTATCAATTCCAATGAGGAATACATGTGCAGCATTTGGCAAAACTATCAATACAGTTGCCATTGATTTCAGAGGAAACATTTGAAACTAAAAATTATGAAAACATTAATACGTATTATGTGAGATACAAGATGCTAAAATTAGCTTCCCTCTCCACTGAGAAAATGTGAGGTATCTGATACAATAAGCACCAAATAGGACAATACTGTGTTTACACAAGTATTCTCTGTTGACTTTACACTTGCCACATCGATTGATTATGCACGCTATTGGGTCAGGCTGGAAACAAAAGTGCAAGAACTGAGCAAGTTCAACTACCTTAATCGCTTACATCGAGATTAGCTCGGGCGGAAATGGCCTTGCTCAAAACTTGGCAGAAAATAATGTTTGGATCCAGGAGGAACAAGGGGTTGGGTTTGATACTATGTCATGTAGTTTGATTCAATATACAGACAAAGTAGTAGGCTTTTTATTTATTGCTGTATGAAGTTCCTCACGAGAATCTATGCTTTTGAAATAACAACAATTGTGTTTTATGCAGTAGAAATATGGAAGGAAGAGCTCTCCATCTCTTCTTCACTTGCCAGTTTGGCAAAAGATGTTGGCAGTATTTCGGCTTTCATTGGAACACAACTTGACTCTCTTTGCCCCCTGAACGAAAAGCTTCGTTGATGAGGCTTTACTACAGGCACACAAAATCAAGATGGATAAAGGGTCAGGTTCATAGCCTGGATAGACTCCCTCAGATGACTTAGTTTGATATTTTCACCCTTGTACATTTTTTTCCTATATGCCTTTCTCTGCTGCACACACCCTTTTATTTCTAAGCTTTGTTCTCTTGTACATATTTTTAGATATATACTATTAATATTTACCAAAGCAGGGGCTCCCCTACTTTTTCCCCTAAAAAAAGCTTTTGATCTTTAGACTTGTGGCAACAGAAGTTAATTCTGACACGAGTACGAAATGTAATTAGTTTGAACTCCAACCATTCTGGTACTCTAGTGTCAAACCATTCTATAGCTTGAAATCCAACAGAATTTTTTAGCTGAGCTTGCTCGGTTCTCAAAATGAGCAAATGTAGTCTACCTAGCTCGAGTTATTCTCACCAGCAAGCAGCAACAGAACCAATATTAAATGATTGGAACTGCATACATCGATAACCATTCAGAAGCTATAACATCTACCCATCCATAGATCAGATCATCAGAGTAATGGTTTAGCTTTGCGAAGCTATAAGGATAACTGGAGACTTGTCCTCAGTCGATTCAATCTACAGAAGGCTAAAATTAAGGTATCACTAGAAAGTAAATGAATAGGCATTTCACACCTTAGGGAACAAAACATAGTTGCACTGTTACTTGGATATGGATCATCGCTCCAGTATGCCTAGCTCTGACACAAATCAAAACTACAGCCGCAAATTCGGACAGTCCGACAGAAATTTCTTATGCTGCTATAAGTAACCTCACTTAATCGTGTCAGGTATCGAAGGGAATCCAACAGGATGAAGAGAATCAAAGAAATGAATGGCTCACATAAGTTTGGATTGTTACGTTTAAGTCCCTGTTATTTTATTTCTTACAATTTCTTTTGCTTTTAGTGTCACGTGTAGACCTCTATATATGGAGGTGATAACCTTTGGAACAGGGTGTGAAAGAAGTTGCTATTAGCTTAGTTAATAGTAAGGTAGCTTCTAGATCCATAATTACCATGTATCTGTGACCATGTTTGTCTGAAATTAGAAGCTACTACCGGTGAATCTCGGTGTTCTTGAGTGATTATCCTTTTCTTTCAGTTGCTTGTTCGTCTCGATCTTGTTTGGGTCATGACAAATCGTAACTAATAGAAAGAAAAATCATGATTACGCGTATCAAGAAGAACTCGGATCGTGAGTGAAGGCTCCGATCTGGGAGCCCGTGTGACGAATCAGCAGGCAAACAACAGAGTGTGGAGGAGACTTTAACTTTGTACCTCTCGGACAGCTGGTGGCCGACCTGAAAACCGATAGCCTCGATGCGGCGGGCGGCGAGCTCCGGCTTCTCGGCGTAGAAGCGGCCGCAGTAGGCCGCCACCATCTCCATCACCACCCCGTCGACGCAGCTCTCCGCGACCTCCCGCACCATCTTCAAGCTGTCAGAACCTCGATCTCGTCGTGGTTGCGCCGCGCCCTGGCGTGGTCGCGCTGCCGTGCCGCCTCGCCGCAGATCGACCTGTACAGCAGGAGAAGGCGGAGATCGTCGATTGGCGAAGAAGGAAGTCTAAACTCCTATTTCGTAGCGTTTGTACTGTAGGGCGTCCGGCACAGGAGATCGGATAGGAAAAATAGAAGATCGATGCAGACTTACCGCTAGAGCACAACAAGGTCGACGATCCATTGTCGATTCGTCGATGATGCGCTGCGAACTGGTGTCGTTAACAGGTCTGAAACGATCCAGACGAGCTCAACCGTCAGAGATGCAGAGCTGGAAGAAGAGGGCAACGTGAAAGAACGCGAACTTGCAGACTGAAGGTCGATTACTGTGACCTGTTCGATGGAAAGGAGATTGCGGCTCCCGTCGACGATGGCGGCTACTCTCCACGATGGCAGTTTCCTCGTCAACCGCGGCTGCGAGCCGCGATCGTGTCGAGCAGCAGGAGATCGCGGTGACCTTGATGATCGCGGCTCCCCTTGACTTGATGATCGCGGTTCACCTCGGCGGCGGCGGATAGCAGCGGGTGATCGCGGTGAGCAGACTGCAGCCAGCGATCGCGGCGAGCAGCAGGAGATCGAGGGTCCCCTCGACGATCGCGTTTCACTCGACGGCGGCGGACAGCAGCGGGTGATCGCGGTGAGCTGCAGATGGGGACGAGCGGCCGGCGGACAGTCCGACAGAAATTTCTTATGCTGCTATAAGTAACCTCACTTAATCGTGTCAGGTATCGAAGGGAATCCAACAGGATGAAGAGAATCAAAGAAATGAATGGCTCACATAAGTTTGGATTGTTACGTTTAAGTCCCTGTTATTTTATTTCTTACAATTTCTTTTGCTTTTAGTGTCACGTGTAGACCTCTATATATGGAGGTGATAACCTTTGGAACAGGGTGTGAAAGAAGTTGCTATTAGCTTAGTTAATAGTAAGGTAGCTTCTAGATCCATAATTACCATGTATCTGTGACCATGTTTGTCTGAAATTAGAAGCTACTACCGGTGAATCTCGGTGTTCTTGAGTGATTATCCTTTTCTTTCAGTTGCTTGTTCGTCTCGATCTTGTTTGGGTCATGACAATTGGTAATCAGAGCTATCGGTTCTTGGCCAGAAAATTCCCGTCCAGAAACCAGCCACGCTTACCACAATCTCAACCAAATCCCACCCAATCCCACCCTATCTTAGTAGATTGATACTGGTTGGGGAGGATTCGCTACTTTCCCTGTAAAATCCCAACTCAATTTGGATCTCGTGTGAGCAGAAATCCTTGGCAGTGGCGTGATTTAAGGGCCAAATTCTGATGGACTCTGCAATGAGATTTTCAGAGCCGAATCCTATCCGCAAAGAACTGCTGGCATCGTTGCTATTGAAGTTTGAGGAGTTGCGCGATTCGATGGAGGAGTTGAAGAGGAGTACCGAGGACTGGGTACAGGCGGCCTCGTCTACCTCGCATTCGTCCTCCGATCGTGATGCTGAGCAAGCAATGGTTGTTGCTATCCCGCCCGCTGCATCTACCGCCTCAACGAAATCAACGCCTACTTCTCCGGTGCTCCCGCAGGTCGCTGTGGACATTGATGCCAACTTGCTTGCAGTAACAGAAAGCACAACCATGACGCCCGCAAGGTGCTCGATGAAATGCGCAGAGCTGGAAGTCGATGCCGATGGTGATGTCGTGGCCAACAACCTCAAGTCCAAGGCGTCCATCGAGTGCATGGCGCATGTTCCCGACCACAGCCTTGCTGCTCCTGCGTCTCCGGCCATAGACGCTACCCCCAGCTACAACAACGCCGGCACGTTCACCAACTGCTCGACGAAATGTCTAAGCTTCGTTGACGTTGCCACGTCTGTAGGCATCGCAGTGACTACACCGGCTACATCTACTGTCATCTCCCTGAGCCTTGCACCGTCAAGATCGATGCCTCTCGAGCATGCCAATCTGGGCGCACAGCAAGTGTTCGACGAAATTCCTCCTGATACCTCTCGAGCATGCCAATCTGGGCGCACAGCAAGTGTTCGACGAAATTCCTCAGAACAATGTTGCGTTCTCAAGCTACAACTACATTAAGTCTGCAAGCCAGAACGTCTCCACCACCACTTCCATGCCCGTCATCACCAACTACAGGCCTACTCCATTGATTGGTGTGTTCCCGCTGCAGCAGAACAACGTCGAGGGCAGCAGAGAAAAGGTATCTGAGAACTTACTACCTACTTTGTTTACCACAGCAAACACTAATATGCATGGCATGGGTAGTTACTTGCAAGCCAAGGTGTCATGTGCTCTCAATATCTGTGTGGTTTGTGCTGTCAGTGATAAGTGCATGGTGTCCCGACCTCCATGGCCACCACCTATGCAAATAAAGATAATAGGCAATGCCATTGAGACAAGGGCAGCTCCTTGGCCATCTTTCAAACACTGGTGGGATGTCAGTGATGTCCATTGTGCCAGCAAGAGAAGAGTGCTGCAGTTCATTAAACTCATACTTTTGCAGCAAAATCTTTTTGGTTGGTACGTGAGTAGTAGACTTCAGGTTTTTCAGTTGCAGAAATTATTGTTGTGCTGCAGAAGTAAAGTGCATTGGATGTTCTGGTGGCCACCATTTCAAAGAGTATTGATGGTGCTACAGATGTGTGGTGGATGGGTCACTTCTAATACAAGAAAACTAGATCTTGTTACATCAGATATGCCAGTGCTGCTCCGTTTTGATTGGCAAGAGGTAAGAAAGATTATCAGAGAGGTAGCTGATAGAATCCTGAGTTACTTGTCAAAGCCTGCCAGCTGTTATGAGTTTGACTGGAACAACTCAAAATCTGAGGAACAGCTTCGTAGCTCATCTACCTTGAAAGAAAATTGGCATGCCCCTTGGAGGTCAGAGTATTCTCTTCAAATTATGCACTTTTGGACAGATGGCCATAAATATGTGCTGGTGCAAAGCTTATTCTCATGTTTGCTGCAACATGATCTGTGTAGTACACACTCTGAAAATGTGGATATGCAGTCACTAGTATTGAAGCTGCTAGTTGTATGTATGGTTTGCTATTCATGCTACAACAAGTATCAAATTTACTGTGAATCAGGTGAGCAAGTGATTGCAATGGGCGATACATTGGTTAGAACAATACTGTGGGAGTATGGTCTGCTTACAGAGCATGTGCAGTGCCAAGGTTGCTCAATAAATTATAATCAACTTGGACCTGGAGACAGTTTCGTCAGGGTGAAGCTAACGGTCCTATATTGCTTGCAAGTTTTGGTACGGCCATTTCTTTCTCTGGAAAATAGCATGAATCCATTCCCTGGTACATTTGTCATGCTGGTGCTGCTCAGTGCTCAGTAGTTCAGAAAAATTCAAGGTGCAAGAGTTGCAGCCGAAAATAATATGAAATTTCTGATCAAGACTATGGCACCGCAAATTAGGATCACACTTGTGGTAACGGTGTGCAAACAGTCAGAAGTAGAAGAAGGAACTTGTCTATGATCAGTAGTTTTTTCTTACAAACCGATTCCGGAAGGGACATGCTAGAAATGATCAGTTCACCTGTAACTGTACCATGATCCATGTGACCCTCGGGGACGAGGGTCTTTGAGGGGGAGGGATTGTCAGGTATCGAAGGGAATCCAACAGGATGAAGAGAATCAAAGAAATGAATGGCTCACATAAGTTTGGATTGTTACGTTTAAGTCCCTGTTATTTTATTTCTTACAATTTCTTTTGCTTTTAGTGTCACGTGTAGACCTCTATATATGGAGGTGATAACCTTTGGAACAGGGTGTGAAAGAAGTTGCTATTAGCTTAGTTAATAGTAAGGTAGCTTCTAGATCCATAATTACCATGTATCTGTGACCATGTTTGTCTGAAATTAGAAGCTACTACCGGTGAATCTCGGTGTTCTTGAGTGATTATCCTTTTCTTTCAGTTGCTTGTTCGTATAACTTCGTATAATGTATGCTATACGAAGTTTTGCCCTCGGGGACGAGGGTCTTTGAGGGGGAGGGATTGTCAGGTATCGAAGGGAATCCAACAGGATGAAGAGAATCAAAGAAATGAATGGCTCACATAAGTTTGGATTGTTACGTTTAAGTCCCTGTTATTTTATTTCTTACAATTTCTTTTGCTTTTAGTGTCACGTGTAGACCTCTATATATGGAGGTGATAACCTTTGGAACAGGGTGTGAAAGAAGTTGCTATTAGCTTAGTTAATAGTAAGGTAGCTTCTAGATCCATAATTACCATGTATCTGTGACCATGTTTGTCTGAAATTAGAAGCTACTACCGGTGAATCTCGGTGTTCTTGAGTGATTATCCTTTTCTTTCAGTTGCTTGTTCGTCTCGATCTTGTTTGGGTCATGACAAATCGTAACTAATAGAAAGAAAAATCATGATTACGCGTATCAAGAAGAACTCGGATCGTGAGTGAAGGCTCCGATCTGGGAGCCCGTGTGACGAATCAGCAGGCAAACAACAGAGTGTGGAGGAGACTTTAACTTTGTACCTCTCGGACAGCTGGTGGCCGACCTGAAAACCGATAGCCTCGATGCGGCGGGCGGCGAGCTCCGGCTTCTCGGCGTAGAAGCGGCCGCAGTAGGCCGCCACCATCTCCATCACCACCCCGTCGACGCAGCTCTCCGCGACCTCCCGCACCATCTTCAAGCTGTCAGAACCTCGATCTCGTCGTGGTTGCGCCGCGCCCTGGCGTGGTCGCGCTGCCGTGCCGCCTCGCCGCAGATCGACCTGTACAGCAGGAGAAGGCGGAGATCGTCGATTGGCGAAGAAGGAAGTCTAAACTCCTATTTCGTAGCGTTTGTACTGTAGGGCGTCCGGCACAGGAGATCGGATAGGAAAAATAGAAGATCGATGCAGACTTACCGCTAGAGCACAACAAGGTCGACGATCCATTGTCGATTCGTCGATGATGCGCTGCGAACTGGTGTCGTTAACAGGTCTGAAAAACCTCACGCACCATCTTCAAGCTGTCAGAACCTCGATCTCACCTGCTCCCTCCTCGACGACAGCCCGACTTCCAGCGTGCGCGACGGCGAACGAGGACGGACGGGGAAGAGATCTGGCTTGGTCAGACTTGCCTGTTCCCCGTGAGGAAGGCGGACTGGAGTTGCGTTGGGCCGGTTTTGAATGATTTTGGGTTTTGGCCCATCAGCTGTGACGTTTATGGTTTTTTTTCTTGTTTTTTCTTAAATTTGCCGAATTTGGGGGAAAACTCAAATTATTGATTACTTTTATTAAAATCTCTAACAATTGAGGGTATTACATTTTGCGTGCTAAAAGAGAATTTGTTGGTTTCTTCAGTTCTTGTCATAGCCCTTGAGTTAGATTTTTTTTAAGTTAATTTCACAAACCCATCATAACTTGTACCTTATAGTTACAAACCTATCAAGTCTAGAACTTGTTTCACATACCCACCATAAATTTGGACTGTAGTTTTCACAAAGCAATCATTTTAAAACATATACCGTATTATGATCTTCCGGTTCCACATGTAAGGTACACATACCGAGCATAATATATCGTACAGACTTGCCATGCGATGTCTGATTTGTACGGTGGGACGAGAATGATAAGAAATGGTGTAAGACAAAAAGTTGGTGGCTTTGTGAAACTACACAATAATTTTATGGTGGGTTTGTGAAATAGGTTCTAGACATGGTAGGTTTGTGACTATAAGACAAAAAATTGATGGGTTTGTAAAATTAACTCTTTTTTTGACATGCATGACATCAATTCTCTTGCTCATTTCATCCAGTGAGAAACTCAAACTTTAGCGCTGCCATAGCATATGTAACTTTATAACACATTTCCCTCAGCTCGAGGATCGAGACATTGAAGGGACGGCTTGCTTCACCGTAGGAGCGTTATCTAAGACACCACGTGCCTAGTTTGCAGTTTAAGTGACAACACCTAAGTCATATTAACAATTTAATTAGTATAATATATAAGAAGATTTATGAGAAGTTTTTGCAGGCGGCGACCTCCCCCGCCACCACCAGGGTCTTCCTCTGCCCTTCTCCACTTGGCCGCCATCGGAACAACCCGTGCCAGCAGTGATGATGGTGGCGGCAGGGCGATTCGCTCTTCTCCTTGTCTTCCCCATCGCAGGGCATCTTTGATAGTTGTTTCCATATCTTTGGTACATGGGACTTCTCTCTTTGGTCAGTTGCTGTTAAAAGTGGTTTATACTTCAATTAGGAAACGTTTGTCGTTGGATTGGCAGATGGTCTAATGTGTTTTATCTTTGAATTGGTGAAAGAACATACTTATAGAGTTGACCGTACTCAAGAAACAACACCGTAAGACAATGAAGCTGAGGATAGGAGATGTGTCCTTTTCTTTTCTTAGTCTTGTTTTATCGGTGTAGCGTTTGTGCACGGTGGCTGACTTTTATGAAAGTCAAAGCCATTATGAATGCAACTTATTTAAAAATCAAAGCCAGAACTAATACACTTTTCTCATTATCTAAAATAATATAGAAATGACTTCATACCATTCATGTGCATGTCCTAAGTCCAAGAGAAGCAATGAGTAATGCCCCGTAAGATTGAGAGAAGCAATGGGTCTGTTTACAACCAATCCCGCGACTTCAACCAAATACGAATCAGACGATGCATTCCTCCTTCAGTCCACTCCTGCTGGGCAGATTTCTCATTCCACAAATTGGCTTCGTCAGAGTGGGAAATTGTAAGGTAATCATTCACATTCTCGGATTAGCATCCCATCCTTACAAACACGCTTCTACGGCCCTGTTCGTTTCCTTCTAAACTAAAGTTTAGTCCTGTCATATGAAAGAGAATTATGCTATTTAAGCGTAATAAATAAACTTTAATTACAAAACTTTTTTGATAGATACTCCCTCTGTCCCAGAATACTTGGCATTCTGGCTCTGTACCAGACTTATTGAACATTCTCTGAGCCTGGACAGCCTGTCTGTCCAGGTTCATTGAACATTCTATGAATCTGAACATCAGAAAACACCTCCAGAATGCCAAATAAACTGGGACGGAGGGAGTAGATGCTAATTTATGAGATATATCTTATAAGCCTAATTAATTTAATCTTTGTCTCAAACCATTCCTTGGAAAGAGTACAGTGTCTCTTCCTTCACTAGTAGGTTTGAAACTTGGCATCGACGTTTTGCTACAGCAACTATCGTGTAATCATGTCTTAATTACTCGTGAATTAACCTATAATTCTGCTATTAATTTTGTAATTAGACTTTATTTAATATTTTTAAATAGCAAGATTCTCTGAACTAAATTTAGAACATGCCCTAGAGGAATGATGCGCACTGCATGTGAGTGAAATTAGATAGCAGAGCTCTGCTATCTCCAACCAGCCAGATTGTTTGCAATGTAGTTTGGTCGTAAAAGATCCAGCAATGTTCGTGCCCTTCTTGCTCGAAGAGCATTGCTATATATCTTTGGGAAAGATATAAGAGAATGTCAATTTAGCGGCTTAAAAACAACAAGCCTGTAATCGGTAATCCACTATTTATTTAAATCACCCAGAGGTCAGAGGATTCAAGCGCCCACCTAGGAGCAGTTCGGACTATATATATATACTACAGAAACAAACATGGCAGCTTATCGTCGTCATCATCGTCCAGTATCAAAATAAGAAAAAGGAAAAGTTTGTCGCTGTACAATTCTCCCGTGACGCGCCGCGATGCGCGTCACGACGTCCACCCCCGCGCAAGTTGCTAGCTGGGCAAGTTGCCCGCGAGCATCGTGTAGGACGCCTCGCGCCTGAGCCGGCCGCCGGGCGTCTCCGGCTCCGTCTCCACCGCCTGTTGTTGGCGCGGCATCTCGGCCCGGCAGGTGGGGCAGGTGGTCCTGATCCGCAGCCACGGCGCGATGCAGGCGGCGTGGTACCAGTGCGCGCACGGCAGCCGCACCACGGCCTGCCCCGCCGCCACGTCCTCCGTGCACACCGCGCACACCGCC
>LAPY01002625.1:0-10117 GCA_000970635.1 Eragrostis tef
GGGAATCTGTTTTGCCTTTACAAAACAGGTGTGACAGTTACCTCCGCTCCATTTTTTTTCTGGTTTCTTTCCTTATTGATAACTTCTGTTTCTCAATTTGATGACTCATCACCGGTTCATGTTGAATAAAATTGTTTGGTTTACCCAATCATTTACTTTTTTTTTTGCGAGGAACCCAATCATTTACTGAATCTGCTGGAGAGGGTTCGTTGAGTAAAATTCCAGTTTCTACTCAATGGGGGGAGTTTCAAAATCTGCAGGGGATAATCTAAGTGTGTCCAATTTGCATCACGCTTGCCTCCCTAGGATGCAGCATTTTTTCAATTTATCATGATGGACGATGGGCGTACAACATTAGGTTTGTAGTAGTTATTTCAGTACGACACGATCTGAAACAAAAGAAACATACGAAAAGAACAGAATGCCTTGCGACAACAAACTTGGAATCTCTTGCACCAGTGGCTAATACCTTCATGTAAAAGCAATTAGCAAACCACTTTATTCTCTGGTCCATGGACCAAGCAAAGGTAACTTATCGGCTGGTCACAAGCGGCAACATCATCTATAAATGCTCCTCTCAATATGTTCCATCTCATTACAGTCCATTCTTGCATTCTTCTTCCAGATCTCAGTATTGAGCTAGGGCAAACTGCAACCACGAAAGTGCAATGTCGACGGTCACTTCTTGCACCTTCCTGGCCAGAGTGCCGGCAGTGCGGCTGCCAAATTCCTCTAGTTTCCGGGTTCCGTCCGTGACACCCGCAGCAATGGCTGCTTTTTCATCCCAAAGGAGATCCCGGGCTCTATCTATCCGCTGTGCCAACAACCCAAAGGCAAAGGGAGAGCATAACCCAAAGACAGATGTGCATCCATTTAAAATATCTCCCGTCGGTAAGCTTGCTCGTGTAGCTTCGTTGGTAATTCCATGCTACATAGGCATCAATAGTGGTTTCATATTTCAGTAGAATGCTAAGTGCAAGGTATAACAAAATGCAGCTGTACTTAATGTCTGATATCGAATGCTGAGGATTAAACATTGAAAATAGAAATTATACTCCATACACCTGTCGTGACTTCACTTATCTATGACAATTGCCCTGTTCGCTTGGCTGCTTTGCAGCGGCTGTTTTGCAGTAGCTACAGTGTTTCAATTATTTCTTCTACAGCCGCTACAGTGTTTATGTAGTCGCTACAGTGTTTCAATTATTTCTTCTGCAGCCGCTACAGTGTTTATGCAGTCGCTACAGTGTTTGTAGTTATTTTTTCTGCCGAACAGACTGAATGTTACACTGAATAATTAATGCATAGCTAAACGTGTGAGGCTAATATATAGTAACATTGGTGTTTACATATTAAAAGAGAAAACTTCATGTTTTTTGATCCCATAATATTAATCGTTTGTTTCGATGCCTTTATTCTTGAAGTTCTGGTGGACCTGGTGGCGCCGCAGGGGGAAAGGTGGCAGCTGAAAGAGGAGCCCGATAAAGTGACCCTGTGGTTCGAGGTGCCCGGACATACGAGGGAGGACCTCGCCGTTGAGATCGACGAGGACGTGCTCGTCATCAAGAAGAGGACCAATGCGCCTGCTGCCGGAGCAAATAGGAACGTAGCTCCCGGGGCTGACCCCGCTGCCAAGGGTGCGGTGCCCAGCGGCGACGGGATCTACGCGCGGCTGTTCCTCCCGGCGGGGTACAGCAAGGAGAGCGTGGAGGCCGAGCTCCAGTCCGGCGAGCTGAGGGTCAGCATCGGCAAGATCAAGGAGCAGGCGCGCAGGAAGATCAACGTCAACATCGACGTCAAGTAGTTGTCAAAACGTGCGTGATAAACTACGAACAACATCTCGGTCTTCTGCTTTGCACTCGATCAGATAGATTGTATCGCTTGTCCTCTATCTGAAATATATATGCGTTTTGTATTCCAAAATACCTTGTCAATAAAATGAGCCTTCCATGTTATACTCTTGATATTCGAATGCCTTAGACACTCATTCATAAATTCTATGCTATATGAATTGTATTGTGTAATTGAAAAAAAAAAGATCCATATTGCTTTGCGATGTTTAATTAAATCCAGTTACTGGAGCATTGTTGTAGAAGGGGTAATTGGATTTAATTACTTGCACAACATGTTCATTTGTGACCTAAAATATTTATGTCCAGGAAATTAAAGGAACACTTGATTCACATACTTCTCCTGTTAGTTTGATTATAACCTGTAGCGAGAAATCCGTCTGAATAATCTACCATGCTTGCCGCCTCAAGGTACAATGTGCCGCCTCCTCGCTTAATAAGCTGCCTTCTTTCTACGGCGACACTATCATGCTTAAATAGCCACCTTCTCTTAGAGCGTCCCCAACAATAGATTCTTAGCTAACTCTTAAAATTATTTATTAGAAAAAAGAATATATAAAAGACAGCTAACTCTTTAATGGTTGCTTCTAGGCTACTTCTTAGCTATCCCTTAGAATTGTTTAAGAATTGATGTGATAGAGCTAGCTCTTGCTAACTCTTCTTCAACAGTCAGTATTGTCGCATTTCTTCTCTTTTTCTAATAAATAATTTTAAGAGATAGATAAGAGGTAGTCTAGAAACAACCACTGAGAAACTAGCTGTCTCTTATATATTCATTTTTCCTATAAACAATTTTAAGAGTTAGCTAAGAGTCGACCATTGGTCATGCCCTTACGTTTGTATCCTAGATATCCTCAGGCTTCCGCGCATTCTAGGCTGCTTTACTCAGCTTTGACTTGAGAAGGAACGAAGAGTTCAACCCGAACTTTAACTTCCGTGTAAGCTTCTAAATCAGAATATTGTCATTTAGTAGAACTTCAAAATATTTTCTCCAAAAATCTGGATTGGAAGTTATGCTAGAAGGGGCCATGCAAAAAATATTTCGGTAAAACATTTAGCAGACAAATAAAAGACAATTTTGAAATATTTTAAAAAGTGGACATGGTTTCACCATAAATTATCCTAATCCGCGAAACATTGCAGTTGCATACAACAGCAAGGCAAAATGGACCAGTTGGTGGTCAAGGACGGGAACAATTGAAAATTAACTGAATTATATTTTCTTCGGGTGTTGTGTTACAACACAAGGATGGTTTTCAAATAAAAAGTTGAAATGATTTTGGTAAAAAAACTCAGCCAAAAGAATAAAACAATTTTGAAATATTTAAAAGGTGGACCTGATTTCACCATAAGTTATCCTCATCTGCGAAACATTGCAGTTGCATAAAAAAGGCAAATGGGCCAGTTGGTGGTCAAGCACAGGCACAATGGAAACTTAACCGAGAATTACATTTTCTTTGCGCCATGTAGTATTACAATGTAAGGATGGTTTTCAAAAAAAACATATTTAGAGATTATACATGCCCAATCGTGGCACGTTACCACTTGCAAGCTTAGAAATAGCAAACATAAGAATGGTAAATGGAGAATCACACCTGGCACGTGTGCAATGCGACACCACAGTTGTTCGATCCTCTCAGGTAGCTATTTCATTAACTTAACGGATCATTACAGAGTGAGTCCCAGATAATCTCCGGGGCATCCTCTTGACATTACAACATTAACAAGAAGGGGTAGTACGCTGTTTGTTTCATCGGCGACCTGATATTAGAGATTTATGCAGTTATATTTTGTTAACATATAGAAATCGCAAACTACAAGGGATACGTAGATAAGACAACTTGGAGAAATGGTGCGTCATTGTCAAGTTTTGTTTTAAGAACTGTTGTTCTCAGTAAATTGTGTGCTGACACATAGGCAACAGCATTTGGTATGCCCTCTCACAAAATATTCCTCAACATCTCGTAACAAAAGCAAAAAGGACGACGTAGCATGGGGGCTCCATATCTCACGGCAAGGAAGGTATCTCTCTTATCGTCTAGACACATAAATATATGTGTACGTAGATTTGACAGAGACATAGATTGTCCATATATGGGTGCAGTTCAGGATGAATCAGTCAAAAGAATCATACAGCCGATGGATCAGCATTTCATCACTCTCTGAAGCAAAGGGCGCAAATAAAGAAAAAGAAGGCACATCAGGAACATGCAAGACCCAGCGAAATGATAGAACTTCACAACTGAACTCACCTGCGTGAAGCATCTGGCGCTTTATTGAGCACCCAAGGGATTCCTGCTTTATTCCTTGCAACCCGACCAAGCAAAGAAGACGTTCCTCAGTCACTCATCTCTCTGCCTATATAAACGTTCTTTGTGAACACAGGATTACTAGTATAAATTAAGCAGCCTCCAGCCACACAAGAACTGAGATGCATTAGAACACCGTTATTTCCATCACTATCTGGAGTAGTGGTATTAATGTCTACGCTGATGGCCTCTTACACCACCGCGATGAGCCGATTGCCTGTTCTTCCAGCACCCTCAGTCGTGCAATCCCGTGGTTCATGGAGGCCATCAGTGGCATCCAAACCTCCTTATGCCCTCAAGTGTCGGCGGCCACTTACGGTAACCTGTGCGCTCCCGGAGAAAGAACAACGGCCCACAGCATTCAGCATCCCGCCTACCGGTGAGTTCATTCTTTCTTTTTTTTTCCTTGTTGAGAATCACAAGATGCAGGTATGTTGGTGATCACGCAATGTCCATGCTTACCTGTAAATTGCATTGCAGCCCTGCTGTGCCCGGTTCCGCCACCGGATGGGAAGGAGCGGTGGGACATCAAGGAGGAGGATGAGCGCGTCACGCTGTGGCTCCAGGTACCTGGGGTGTCCGCCAACGACATCGAGGTGACCACAAGCGAAGACGTGCTCGTGATCAAGCGCAAGGTCGCTCCCAGCACTGGCAGGGGGCAGGACGCTGCTGCCGACGTGCACGGCGTGGGCGCGTTCCACATCCGGCTGCTCATGACCAAGGAGTACGACGGCAACAACGTGACGGCCAACCTCAAGGAAGGCATGCTGGAGGTCACCGTCCCAAAAGATCTGAACCGCAAGGGCACGCCCGTCAAGTTGGGCGCACCGCCCCGTGGAAAAGACGATGCTTCCAGTAAAGCTTCAGATGCTAAACCAGACCAGAACAACAAAATGAGGCAGTCCCAAGTCTAGCTAGCTGAGGGCTTTGGAAACAATTCGTCCCTGCTTTCCTTCTGTGTTTGAAACTGAAATAAGCTTTTTTCCTTTTCTTTTTTAATCTGAACAGAGCGATGGATCGAGAGAGACTTGAGCCAGCAATCCATTCTGATATAATTTAACTCGAGTGACATTTACGCTGGTGTTGCATCTTGTATGTCAATGGACTTTCTTCGTATAATTTTCTTTTTTGGAGAGGATCGTTTCTAATTTGATACACGGAAAACTGCAGGACGCTCTGAGATATCAAAGTATATTTTGCAGCAAAACAATGATATAAATAATATTTCAGATAAAATAAAACGAAGCCATAACCAGCTTCCACTACCAGAAACTCGATGTTTAATGTGGGTCGAAAATTTTAGTGACGGCCTTTTGTATTACACACACTAAATTTCAATTTTAGTTTATCTGTTGGCCTGTTAACTTTTGGCTAGTTTTGTTCCTTAGCAATTATCCTGAGATTTGGTTGGATTTGCTTAATTTGCTTCCTCCCATATAGTACGACAGCAAAACAAGCAATGGAACAACCCTCCAGTAAAGACCGGCAAATGGCCAGGAAAGAAGGTTCCCACTAACATAGAGAGAGAATCTATCATATGCTTACATGAATGGTTGGTCACCATTCTCGTTGAAGTTTGAACAACAAGGAGATCTCTCCCTTCCTCCCTAGATCTGCTCACACCGCGAGTCTCCACCAAGTTGTCCAGATTTGTTTCCTCTTCTGCGACTCTGCACCTGCTTTCCCGCATGCCCTCCCCAACAGCACACACCCATGTTGTCGGGCCACTAGTTCTCCTGCGGTTGTAGCTCTGTTTTTTTTCCTTTTCTTTTATTCATAAACTTGTACTACAGAACTTCTGCTTTCGTATTAATATAAATAGAATCAGTAGGGGGTGACCCCTCCTGTTCTCCTAAAAAAACTAGTTCTACTGCGGTTAGGCTCTGGTGCTGCACCATCATCAATGGCAGCCTTGACTGGTTGAATCGTAGCAGACACCCCTTGACAAGCAGGTTCTGCTCCCTTGACACTCTGAAGAAAGGTCTATGTTTGTGTATTTACAAATCCACAATGATAGTAAGAAGATCGTAGGCACTTATGTTTTCTTAGTTTGAATGTATGAAGACATAATTTTCCTATCGCTGCAGGCTAGCTAGATTACACAACAGTGGTCTGGTGGTGCTCCTTGCAGCCATGACATCGATTGAAAACATGTTGGAGTTGTGGGACAATGCCAGCATTTTGTAACACCAGGGATGTAGTGTATTTTGTGAGAGAAGTTTGTAGCCATCTAATGTACTTCAAATTTATTGAAACAATACCCAATTCCTTAGGTGAGCTCTCCAAGTCGTGGAGTCATGCATAGAAATCTGAATGTTTTTGTTGAAAAATATTTCCTTGGATAAGTCCTCCACTTGTGAGTGAGAAGAAGTTTCATCCTAAAAAAAATAATGCAGGAAATTTGCCAACCACACTTCTACAATTGATGATTCATCATCAGCATCAAGCTAGCTCATCCTAAAAACTATAGTAATTATGATCATATGACTATGAGCTGATTTGGAAGGATACAATGAAGCACTGGTTATCTCTGCCTGAATTTGTGAAGGTACGATGAAACTACTTCAAAAATTCGTTATTTGTAACAATTGTATTTTCTTTTTACATTTACTTATAAATGCACGAAGGTTTTACTCAAGTGGAGAGATTTGTGTGCAAGATGGGCCGGTGGACATGTTGTACTAGACGTTTCAGTAACCATCTAAAGGTATACATCAAGTCCAACTCCCTTTACTATGTTGGTCTGCCAAAATTTGGGTGGTTTTTTCTATTGTAGTTATCTATTATATATGTCCTATGAGAGTAACTCATGATTTTTGTTTGTGGAGCACAATTAAGCCCTTTGTCCTTATACTACGCTGGCAACCCAAATTTCTTCATATGTTGTTTCAAAACAAAACGCATGTGGTCCATCCATCAGTTTGAAGACAAAGTTCTGGTTACATGAAAACAATAAAGGCCTCTTTGGTAGGGTTGTGGTTGTGTCGGCTTTGGCTGTGGCTGTGACTTCTCTGAAAAACGGTTGTGTTAGTTGTGTCTGTGTCTGTGCCTGAAGTCAAGATGATTGAATTGTCTAACGGTACATGAAGTCAAGATGATTGAACGAACTGGACGGTCCAACAACCTGATTAGGCCCTAAATTCTATCAGTGGTTTTCCTTTTTAAAACCTTTCTATTTTTACTTCTGATTTTTATATGATAATCATAATCCATTTCTAGTCGATTTTGGAAAAGCTTTTCAACAAAATCAAATCCTAATGCTGCATGAATGCAATAAATAACTTTAATAAAACCTATATTGATTTATTTAATTTATAAAGATATTAGAACTAAGTTACTGTGTTAACATTTCTACTACTAAAGTAAAATTTTATACCATTGCAAAATAGTTTCAAATTTTAGCGAAAAGTTACTTCACATTCCAAAATTTACATTTTAGGATGTGATGAGCGTGGATAGTGGGATGAGACATTGGGAAGGGGAGGAGTGGTGGCCGCAGTATCAGCTGATGGCATGCCATACAGGAAGGAGGCACATCATGGATAGAAACTTCGGTCCAAAGTTATTTTGGAAAATGAGAATGTCAATTAATTTGGAATATGTGTTCAAACATATACATTTAGGAATGAAAGGAGTACGTCGTAGTTCCTGACTTTTGCGACATCAATGTTAATATTATTCATCGAATAACTAATGCCATTACGAAACATATTACAAATCATATGTAGCTATTAAGAACTCTCATGCTGGTGCCTTGGTGGTGGTGGTGGTGAGTATGGCGGAACAATCCAATCTGAAATAAAAGAAAGAACAAATCGAATTCTATCAGTCGCATAAAACCAAAGGCTCTACCAAGGTTTTAACATGGCTTGCTTTGCATTGACATATGAGCATCATATTTTTCTTGAATTAAGTGTTGAATTGCACGATGTACTTACCAGGTCCACATCTGTGCCCTACAGGGACTGGCCTCCCACAATCAGCTGCAAGACGAACCAGTTTCTTGGGCCATACTTTTTCCACATCACGTTTGCTGAGTATCATGCAGATGCAATTCATGTCAGATTGTTCAACCACAGCACGACATGTGTTTCTTGGAGGCTTGTAAGGCCCAACTTTTTTTATGGTTTCGAAGCATTCCCTCAGAACAGAAAGTTTCTCTTCGAAGCAATCAAACCCACGCACGCCCGGTGTTTCAAACAAAATCAAGGCTAAAGCGGAGACAAGAAGGAGCTGAACCATTACTTTTGTATCCATGTTTATTTGTGTGGTGAATACTGAAACTTAAGCACACCACCATTGCACTCTATTTATAGCATACCAGAACAGATGGTTTATTCTGAATACATATCCCAGAGTCCTTCAAAATGTATTGTTACATTAAAAGCAAAAGTTGCATGCAGCTATACAATATCCGATGACAGTATTGTGTTCGTGTGGCAGAAACTATAGGCATACAACATTTATGGCCATTGTTTAATTGAACTATCATAATATCCATCATAGCAATACGTGAATCCATATTTGGTTTTGCATAAATTTTCAGGAATCCTAAATTGTATTATACATCACGTTACAATATAATATCATAGAATACTAATATTTGTTGGGTTGATTTAATATCAGATACATCCTTCAGATCTTTTTTTTCTTGTAATTATGGCATGCCACTTACTCATTGGAGGTAGCAGTACTAAGATGCTTCCCTAACGACAGCATAAAAACGTTTGGAGGTACCAGTATAATATCCTCATTGGAGCTTTTGAAGAAATAATAATTGGAAATAAAAAAAATATAGGCCTACAAATTTACTTTCTCTATCATTCTATCCTCAAGTGCGGAGAATCCAATATTTTTTCTGGAACAAGTATTTTGAATCCTCAAGATGGAGTATTTGCAATGAAAGCAACAATTACGAGTTACACGACATGGGAATTACACATTTATTGTCGAACTTCTAGGCCAAGTTTCCAGAAAACAAAAATGTCCCCCCAAGAAACTTCTGAAAGACCAAAAGACCCTTATGTGAATTAAAGCATGTACTGAACCCCCAGGGTATATTTAACAAAGTTGACAAATTAATTGATTAAATTTCGTTAAATTGTCCAACAATACCATGTAAAGAAGCAACAACTCACTAGTACAATAAGTCTTTGGTGACGGAGCCTCAAAAATAGCAGTGGCAGACACCGTGTCTTCTGTCACTACAAGAGATGCGCCAGGTACTGTAGCAGTCTTTGATGGCGTCATCAAAGAGTCCTTCTAGCAGTGACGGATTTTCTGACGTCATTCCTGTGCGCCACAACTACCCTGAGTTCTACTGGCAGACCAAGCTGACGTCACGAATTGTCTCCGTCGCTCCAATAGCCACCAGCGGAGAAAAACAAATAAAAAACGCCATCGACGACCTTATCCCTTCCACCAGCCCAAGGAAATGATTAAAAAAAATGACCGACACTGCCTTTTAGCCTCTCTCTCGCACTGCCTCCTTTCTCTCTCTATCGAATGTTCATCTGCATGCTCCACAGCTCCAGCATGCGCGACGGAGGAAGCCCGGCGAGGAGGACGTGGCCAGCCGAGATGCCCGGCAGGGCACCAACTTCCTCGCCACCACCGCTTCTGCGACCCCGGCAGCCTTCCTCCTCGAGCAGTTGTCGGCAACCATGGCGGTACCTCTCGTCGGCGCCGCGTGCGACGAGGTCGCGCGCGGCTCCGTCGAGGGGCTCTTCCGTGGTGCCTCCCTGCCCTCTCTATCCCCGACGCCACGCCAGGTCAGTCCTCTCTTCCTCTTTTTCTCACTCCTCTCTCATCTTCGCAGATCTGGGGCGGCGGACGGCGTCGGGGAAGATGCGGGCATTGAGACAGATGCGGCCATGGGCAGCTCGGCAGGATCCATGACGCGGCGCGGCCTGATCCACGACGGCGGCGCGACGACGGCACGGTGCACGGGATCCACGA
>LAPY01002625.1:25352-56675 GCA_000970635.1 Eragrostis tef
CCCCCCCCCCCCGTCCCCCGCCGCCGCCGCAACAGGCACAACAAAAACGGTGTCCGCCTCACTCTGGTGGGACTCCTTCGTCGCCCTCTCCGATGACCTCGACCGCGCCGCCGCCGGCTCCATCCCGGATGCCCTCGTAAGATACTTTCCTTCCCCACCTCCTGCAGACTCGTCCCCAAACCCCGGCGGCTGTGACCGTTGTTTCCCGGTTCTGCAGGCCAAGCGTATCACAACCCACCACGCGTGGCTTTGCGGGTCCGTTTCCATGTTTGGGAAGCCCAACGAGGTGTCGAGTAGTGCGCTGGACGCCAGTGAGGTATCTGTAGGGGAGCACCGCCTCCCCATCAAGCCGGAGCTCAAGGAGGCTGCGCTTAATGTTAGCAAGTGCCTGGTAATTTTGCTTCCCCTGGCCCACATTTTGGACGAGCTTAATCGTATTGTCTCGTTTGGTATGTTCGCCAATTCAAATTTTGAAAATGCTGAAACATTTGACTCAAACTGTATATAACAGTGAACTATTTAGATCCGTAAGTGTGTCTAGTTCATGAGGTTGCTAAGAATTGCTCAAATTCTGACTAAAAAAACAGTAATAGGATTTCTCATTTACGTCCACTTAGAGCTCTGCTGTGGTTGGTTGTGGCTCTGTTCTGTCAAGTATTGACTTCCTATGTTATGTGAACAAAACAGAGCCTCTGACACACAGTGATTTATTTCTGTGATTGAAATAACTTGGATGCATTCAGCAGCTTGTCTTCAAGTGCAGTTCGTACTTTGCTAGTAGTCGATGATCCGATGATCTCTGACTAATGACTATAAGCCCTCTTTTTATGAAACCTCAAATTAGTCTTCAGTGATTTGAATTTAGGAGTGGAAATCAGGTGGCGTGCTTTAGGTGACTAGTTTTAGGAAAATTGCAGCGTAAAAGTTATCCATATTTAGCAGTTAGCATTATTATTGGGAGACCCACCGACTTAATAGTTAATAGAATAATGCAAAATATTAAGTTTCTTCTTGGAACACATGAATTCCATAGGAAATATGTACGGCTGGAGACATCATGCTCACTGGACGTGGGATTTCTAGCAAAATTCCCTGTTGAAATCCTATATTTTATATCTGATTGTGGCCACAAGTATTGGTCTCTTTTGATGTCTTGGATTTTCAGTAGAACTCACTGACATCCTACCAACGATTCTTGGCTATTTAACACCTACTTTTCATCAGATTTAAGCAAACTCTAATTTGCCTTACTCTGTCACATACAGTTTCACACATGGCTGATATTGTATTTATATTCTTATTCAATTTTAGTTCTAGGCAGATATACAGTTGTGGTAGTGTATCTGACTACCTGATTTTTTGCAATTTCTTGTTTAAACCGGTTAGTCACATCACAGTTTTCTCAAAATGTAGACTTACACAATACCTTGTCAATAATATGCTATGTTTCCAATATTTGGCCAAAATACTTGTCACACACATCTTGCTTTTGTGTTTTGAAAATAAATATTGGTCCGATGCCTTTATTGATAATGTCTGTTGTTTGACGTAATGTTGTGATGTTTTTATAATACCAATAACATTTTTCTTTTCAAACAAAAATTGCTGCTGCTAAAAGTAACTTTCCCTTCCTCAGAACTTGGATGAGGTGCAATCATACATTCTGGTCAAGAGATCTTCAGAAGTCCATGATGCTGATGCTCAAGAATTTCTTCGTCTGGTATATTTTTGTTAGGTGTCTGTTCTCAAAAATATGTGTGACTTGTGGACTCTCAGTTCTATACTTTTGTTGATTGTAGAAATTAGAAGTTTAATGCACAAGTCTGTTTTTTTTTATTTTGGCAGTGCATACAATGGCAACTTGTCATATGCATATCACTTCAATCCTCGTTTTTGTTCACTTTGACTGCACAATTGTTAGATGTATGCATGATAGATTTTTGAACTTATTTGTAAACTGCCTATAATTAATCCGTTATCATGTGCTGCTGGGCACTCTGCTGCATCCCAGGTGGCTATGTATTACAAATAATGCGCGCGTGAAAGTAATTCAGCAATTTAAGGTAACAAATAAAGTAATTCAGGAATTTACAAAAAAATATCTTTTGTATCAAATAAAGGTAGGCTTAATTACTTATGCATTTTGAAATGCTATCTGTTTCCTCTGCAACTGAGAAGGCATACCATATTAGTAGTACCATAAGCTGCATTGTGTATACTGAACTGACTCTTGTCCATGGTAGTGTTGAAAAAATGTTGTCCATGATGGGAATACAGGAGTTGCTAGTATTTTGTTACCTTGCCATCGTACTTATTTTTTCCCCCTGTAGCTTCGATTTTTTTTTTAAAGTGTGATTTTTAATGTGACTTGGCCAAGATCGTTTTGAATTACTTTTCTCATCTCTTTTGAAGGTATCTGTACAATATTACATGGAGCGTCAATGCTTACTGAAGTGCATTAGAAGAATCTTTGTTCACGCAAGTAAGTTTTCAGTGTTGTTCAATATTAGAAAGAACTACCTTTTGTTCAAGTTTGCATTTTCATGATATCATTATAGCCAGTCTGTTCCATGGGTGTGTGGTGCTGGTCACCCTCAAATGGTTCATGTCTGTACTCGTCGGCCCATCTTTGTCTCTTCAATATAAATATGCGCAGCTCTCCTGCCTATGTGAGAAAAAAAGTATTTCATAATTGATGTTTTTAAGCCATGTGGACGATTTTTTTGACCAGTCATCTATGAAAAACTATTTCAAGTAATATTTTTTTATTTTTGAAGATTAGCATGTTGTTATAAAACGAGTGCTATTAAGCAGGGCCATTATTGTCTGATGTTATAAAATATTGTCATTTGACTCATTTCTTAAATATAAAAAGTTTGCTGTGCGGTATGTCATAACCTGTCACCTTATCATGTATGCTTTTTATGTTTGTATTGCTAAACTTTCTAGTTACTTTACATTTTGATGATAACCAACAAGAAAAATGAACAGATAAATGTTTAACATAGGCATACTCTTATTTATTAAATCAAATTTGTTTGTTAGCCTATTCGGGACATTTCATGCTTTCATTATCACCACGTGCAGATGATGGTTGTGATGCTACTGATGCCATTCGAGAAGAGGCTTCTCTATTGATTAATGAAGAGATAGAGCGGAAATTGATATCCATCATTGAAGATTTGTTTTCAACCGCATTTTCTGTCAAAGCGGTATTGCTATATTATGCTTCTAGTTCTAATTTGTTAATACTGTAACTCTATAAGGAACATTTGGCTCTCTATTTTCATCTTGTCATAAATAATTGTTTAAGGTACTCTTGGTTTATTATACAAGGCTCTATTGCCACCACCTGTTTGAATATTTATTGGTAAAGGAAATATAGTAAGATACCTTGATTACGTTGGAGATTGTTATATTCTTTGCTCCATCATGGCGCTTGAGATTTCCCAATTATTAGTAAAAGGTCTCCTAAATTTATATTTTCTTCATATGCTTGGATAAGCAAACCCTGAGTAGGATCTTGGTTCAACGTTTCACCTGTCAATTAATTGAAAATTGCTAACAACACCAGTTTAATAGGGAACTCAAATAAATTGATGTAAGTCTCCACCTACTAAAATCTGATCCAGACTTAATATCCTCAACTAATTCTTAGCAATTCAATAGATATCTTAAAACTAGAATTCTATTTTTACTACTGGAAAAAATCAAAGTAGCATTTTAAAATAATCATCTGTACTGAGCCATATGTGATGTCGGTCAAAACCATCTTTAAGTTTATTCAGGGTGTGATTTGAGCTGTTTTTCAATGTAAGGTGCTAAAAATGATCAGTTTTCGAGTACCGGTGGTAAACTGGACCAACTCAATAGTGCATGTATCTAAAGTGGAATTTTTTTTCCTGAAATGTTAATGCGGAGATTGACATGCTTGGAATTTTTTAAAAAAGCCTAATATTGGCTAATTTTATAAGGTAGCTTGTTTGGGCTATTAGAATTGAGTGAAGTTGTCATGTGGAATGTCGACTTATTCAGCCCCAGTTCTGCTGTGGATTTGCATAGTTGGATAGTTTGAGGGAGGAGACTATTTATTTGCTGCTTGATAAAATTCTTGAAGAACCCAATGCTGTGATATAGTTTTAGAATTCAACCTCGAGAGTTCAAATTCCCGTTTATCTTGGTCTTAGGGGCATTTCTGGTATTGAAATGGATACTAGGTTTTGTATCATTTCTATTTTATCGGTAGATGCGCAAGTTCATTCGAAAAAAATATCCACTTGAAGTTTTTTTTTCGAGAACACGAAGGAGAGCTGCATATCAATGTACTAATGGAAGAAGAGTACGAAAAACCTGATTCAGTTACATAAAAACATCCGCACCTGTTTATAAGAAAAGAGCGAAAGGGCTCTTGGCTGAACGGTTAAGACGCCCCGGTAGCATCCTACAGGTCCCAGGTTCGAGCCCCGGTGGGGACGAATTATGGCTTGTGGGTAAAAAAATCCCCTCGCCCCTCCTAATTCCCAAAGCACAGGTCAAGGCCCGGCCCAGCTGTGGTTACGGTGCATGCGCCGGCTCCGCGCTCACGGGGTTGACGTGGCCCTTGTGTAAGGGTGGGAGGGGGGTTCGGGGATTTTCTCGGTTGGCGTGAGAGACCTTCTTCTCGTAACGCAATACCGTGGGGGCGGCTTGACCCCTTACCGGCCGAGTTTTTTTTGTTTATAAGAAAAGATCGACTTGACATAGTCCGCTTCTTACATGCCAAGCTGGATTGCTAGTCAGGTTAACTTCCTCTACCCAATATACATGTAGTTGACTAATAAAGTTTTGTATAATCCAAATCGTAGCTAAGTGTCTAGACATGCCTTTTGCTATGTAGCGGAGCTATATTCTGATGCAAATTTTCCATGGAAGTAGGTCAAAACTGTTGTTTGCCTGAACTAATATGCACGTTAAGTTCCAATAGAGGTTCCTTTGCAGTATGAAATCATAGTTTTTTCTTTATTTAATGTTCGGATGTGAAATGTGGCGCACTGTGCTGTCACATAACTGCACTATGCCCTTGTCATTCTTGTTATCATGAGAAATTTCTCAGCTGTTACAATTGCCTGATGTAACTTGGCTATTTTGTAGGAAGCAGCATTTACAGTATCATATCTGGAAGAAACTTTGATTGAAATTAACTTGATCTTGGACATTTTGTTTCTTGCTTTTTATGATAACTTCACAAGATGCAATGGTGGTCTGTGGATAAGTTTGTGTTCAATTTTTAAGGTATTTTTACAAAAATACAGTTAAACTTCTAGTTATGTTCACTTTATATAACAATTTTGATTTTATGGATACTTATCCTTTTTTAGGATGTTCTCTGTGGTTCTTATGATGTTGGGAAATTTGCTGTGTCTGTTGAGGCAAAGAATTCATTTCATTATGCCAAAGCTCAGCTACTTCTTGTTCTTATTGAAACTTTGGACTTTGAAAATCTCCTTCGAATGATTCGTGATGAAGTTCCTTTCAGGTACACTCTACTTCCTTGATTTTTATTCAGTGACATTTGAGTGTAGTGGAACATTTGGTGTCACTCTCTTTCTCAGGCGCTTACAGTGCATTCTATTTTTGTCCCAGTGGAGGGTGTTCTGCATTTTCTATTGGTGATATTCTTGAGATGGATGTTGAAATATCAAAATTGCCTGAATTTTTGATGGTAGAATCAGGACCACTTATACTGGCGTGGGCCATTTTTCTTTGTTTAGTTCAGTCTCTTCCAGGACGTAATGCCAACTTGGTAACGATGATATTCTACCTCATATTTTACATTTCGATTACAGCTCACAAAAGTCTGCTTATCTTATTGCTATGAATGCTTCCAGGAAATTGATCATACATCATATGCCCAGCGGGCCTTCGAGTTCGCACCATTCAATTATTTATTAGGAGTTCTTTCCTCAAGCATTTTCAGGGAGTCAGATGTAAGTGTTCTTTAATTATTAGTGATTTTGGTTGCTGCTTCTGAAAGTAATATTTCTTCGCAGTGGACTCTTGAATAGTCCTATCTAATTATTCGCGTGCAAATGTTGTTTAGTTGGGATTGTCGAATTTCAGTGAGAAAATAGTAGACGCTGTAGACAAGTCGGCTATTAGAGATTTAACCCATGTGGCCCAGATAGAAATGGGATCTGATGAATTTCAATGAGAAAATAGTAGACGCTGTAGACAAGTATGACCTGAACGATCGCCAGACCACCGTACAGCCACCTAGTCGTACGAACGGACGACTAGGGTCGACTAGGGACCTAGGCGTCCAGGCATTTTGACACTAGTCGACTAGAGTATGTCTATTGTCTATGTAAATTTCAATTGGAAAAACAGATCCACAACCAGCAGACCCACCAGAGCACCACTGCAAGCTGGTTCAGGAGCACCAGTGCACCACTGCAAGCAGCATCATGTAGGCGGCGATGGAGATCCACAATGGCAACGGCAAGCATAGGACCAGCAGAGGGCGACGGCAAGCAGAGGGCCAGCCAGCAGAGGGCGACGGAGAGGGGGAGCAGAGGGGCGCCGTGAGCAATGGACTGTTGCAGTGGCGGTGAGCAATGGCCATGGTCAGTTGTGGTGGCGGCGAGCAGAGCAGTGGGCGGCAACCTGGACAGAAAATGCGGCGGCGGCTACCATAGAGAGGGAGGAGCCTCCCTTGTATACCCATAACCCTATTGGGCCGAAAAAGGAAATAAAACCGGCCCAGTTACCTGGAAACTAGGCGTCCAACGCGCAAAACGGCCGTCTAGGCGCGCCCAATCGTCTCCTGAGCGGACACTCAGATTTCTGGGCGGGCAAATCGCTTCGGTTGCCCTGAATGATGATGCCGGAGGCCGGAGCGTTTTGTCGACCAATCAACGACTAATCACGACTAGTCGGATGCTTTAAAAACACTGGTCATGAATGGTTAAAATGTCAATTACTTTATACTTGATCTTTAGGAATACTCGTGTGGCCATGACTATAAATAGATATAAGTGGTGGAAATACTCTTTAAAGCCTTTTTCACAGTTCAAAATTCATTCATGCATAGACAATTACCCAAATATACTGAGCATATTCAATTTGGATCACCGACTCTCAAATATTGTTTTGAATTTGTATTGGAGCTGATGCTACAGTCAATGAGTCATCACTATCATTCAATCTTGCAAAGGTAGAATTCACTGAAGTTTTCTTCTCTCAGAAGCACTAAACAGTAGTCTTTTTTAGGGAGTTAAGTTACATTCTTCATCTGATCCTAGGTGTTTAGGTGGTGATGTCATACAGGAGGAATTTTTAATTTTTTAAGGGAATTTAAAATGTTAGGCTCTGTTTGCTATATGATTCCTGTGGACAGTTATGTTCGCTGAAATTCTGCAAGGATTGTTCAAAATGTTCTCGTGTGAGTGTGATACATGTTCATTTCAATAGATAACAAGAGCAATTGCATGCATAATGAAAATGACATATTCTAGCTTCTGCATTTGGAATTGGAAATTGAACTGCAGTCTTTGCTTCACGCACCCATTATTTGTATGATCTATTTCTTAACTGGCGAAGTTTTCCATCAAATTCATGAAAAAAATCTTAATTTCAGGGTCCTGTTTCTGGTTATCGGGGTATATTACGGGCATTCATTTCAGCATTCATTGCTTCATATGAGGTCTCTTATCAGGTAAATGGAATCTATTGGTTCATTATGATAGTTTAAATTGAACAGCTACTAGGGGAAAACAACAAAAAAATGCTTAACTATTTGGTTGTCTTTTTTCCCCCCTCTGCAGACAGAAGATAGTTCTCTTGACATGATTTTGAGTATCGTATGTGAAGTTTATGATGGAGAGGTTTGAATATGATTACTGTTACTAGTGCGGAATCATACATGTGTATCACAATATAAATCATCTTATCCTCTTTTAACTTTCCAGGAGTCACTCTGTATGCAATTCTGGGATAAAGATAGTTTTGTTGACGGTCCAATCAGATCTGTTCTTAATATGGTGGAGAAGGAGTATCCTTTCCAAATATCGGAACTGATTCGCTTCTTATCGGCTGTTTGCCATGGGAACTGGCCAGCTCAATGCGTGTACGTGTTTTTACTTGTCTATTTATTCTACATCAATTGTGCAAATTTGATGCTCTTTTCCCGATAAACATTTTTGTGCATCCTGTATTGTCCTGTCATCATCTATTTGAGTTATGGTTGTCCGCATCATAATGTGCCTATTTTAATGTTCGTAAGTATTATTAAATGTTTCAACTTTTCCAAGAATGTACCTATTATATATTACATCACAAGCATGGTTTTCTAATACCCTTATTTCTATCAATATAAACATATAAAAATCCTTTTTGATGTTAAAACATATAAAACATATCATTCCAATGTAAAACTTACTCAGAATTACCGATATTGTCAGTTATCCTGACCGACCCTTATACAAGTCATCTTGGGCATGCAATATGCAGAATGGTCTTCAAGAACAATTTATTCCCTTACGACGTATTTTATTATTGATCTTTCAACAGCAATTATGTGAAAGTGCATGACTTCGTGATTAAATAATAGCAATGCAATATTGTTGTACTCATTGGAAGCCTTATAAGCTCATGCTACTTTTTCTTGTGTCGCGTATTTGGCACTTGCAATTTACTGATGTGTTTATTTTCTGGGTTGTGTTGCAGATACAATTATCTTGAGAGGATGAATGGGGTTACAACATTGTATACCATTCCTGCTAGTTTTTCTGACAATTTAAATGACACTCATGAAATTGAAAATCACCATCCAATTAGTGTTGCTGATATTGAAGGCATTAGAATTCCCAGTGGAAGCCATGGTTACATTTTGAAAATTCTTGAACAGGATGCTGCATTAGTTCGCTGGGAGGTAAACTACCTTCCTTGTGCTACCATACTTATATTCAAGGATGTTTACCCACTGTCTTTTTGAGGGAAATACGGTAGGCGAAGCATGTTTGGCCACTGTTATCTATACTTTGTTTGTTTCTGGAGGATCCTTGTCTGTTCAAGACAGTAGACTATTTATCTGTTGCTTTAGATAAAAAGGAAGTCCTATTGTTACATCTTTTTGCGACATGCTTAACTATATGATGACGGTGAAATTCTATTCGTTTCTTCCAAATTATTTGTTCTGTTATATCTCATTAGGCACCCATAATTCTCCTTAAGCTGTATTTTCTTTTTGATGTTTCTATAAATTTAAAGTTTAGCATAGCTCTTGTTTTCTTTTTGTTGTACCGGGAAATGAGGGATTACTCATGTAAATAAGAACGTGTGAGGTTTAGTTTGACAATATCGGGTTAAAAAATAAAGATGTAAAAGCACAAGGAGACTATTACTTCCGTCCATGTCATTGTTGTATTTCAGTTTTTAATAAAAATTTGGAAATTAAGAAGAAAAAAAAATATTGTTTCCTTTTGCGCATGTACAGCGATTCGAGGAACCCAGTCCATGAAAAATATAGAAAATGGAAAACATCAACAGGATGTGTTATTTTTCTTAGTAAACTCATATTACCTTAGATTGTCTGGATGGGAATATAAAGGTTAGAATAGAGAGTCTTCACACAGCGAACCAAACCAGGACCACCAACAGACTTGTTTCGTATCTTGTGGTGCTCTCATCACATGTAAGATTAGTTGTTTTTATGAACTAGTTTATATTCCTGTTGTCTTTTCAAATCTATGATGCTTCCGGCAGCCTGAGTAAACTAATAGTCTTGTAAGTTGTAATGTTTTATTCTTATATATATTGTAATCCTTGTGAAGTTTCATAATGTTTTTTTTTGTATGAATATGTTTTTTCTTTCGCTTCAACTTCTTTTCCCTGAGAACTTTACAATAATCAAAATGCGAACCTTACTTTCTGTGCATGAAATTTATGTCTAGTTGTACTTTGGAAAGTGGAAAGATGTTGATTGTTTCTAGTGCTCAATCTTTATATTTTTTTTTCTGGATAATTTTGCTGAGATTGGCCATATTGTTGTACTAGCTCCCCCATTCCGGGTTTTTCCTTTTACTCGTAATTTTGGCACAAGATCTCCATTCATGCAATTATGATGAGGCCTCTGTTATCATGGACCTACTCTATCGGATGGTGTCATCAAACAAGGTACCTACTCTTTGTTATGTGGCCTGCATCTTTGGTTGCTATTCTGACTAAACACCTTGCCTTATTCAGTCTTTGTTCTTTCATTGATTTCTCTTTTCCGATTATAGAACCGTTTGTACCGTTCTGCATGATATGTTTTCTTTGAATTTTGAGCATAAATCCCCATTCTTCTCTAGGACCTGTGCTTTGCTTTGCTGCATGCTGACAAGTCGCTGGCTGTTCAAACATCAAAGAACATAGGACAGATTGAAAACCATATCAGGTTTGAAACAAATATTCGGATTCCATTTAGTGCTTTGGACATGCTCAGATTCAATATAGTACTTTGTAAGGCAATGTTGAATAATATGCTTTGTCTTTATCAGGATTGATGTTGCCAAATTATTTTGCAATTCTATATTCAAATATGTGCAAGATGTTAGTCATGCTGAAATATTGTCCAAAACTGTTGGCCTGCTAGCAGAAATGATCAAATGGTAAGTTCATTTCTTCTTCATGTTTGTAATTGAAGAAGGAACAAAGCATTCTTATTGGCATTGGTGGCAACAATCTTGGATTATAGTTGTGTGTGTTTCAGGACATTACAATGTTTTTGGCATTGAGAGACACTAGCTTTTATTGTAGTGCAGATCTTCTTCTTCATGTTTGTAATTGAAGAAGATTAACAATTGGAACAAAACATTCTTATTGGCACTGGTGGCAACAATCTGGGATTGTAGTTGTGTGTGCTTCAGGACATTACAATGTTTTTGGCATTGAGACACACTAGCTTTTATTGTAGTGCAGATCAATACATATATGCTAACGCTGCAACAAGGGTGCCTAGATATTTTGATAGCAACCCAAACAATGCTAAATTTAATTATCACATGTTGCATTGTAAGATGACTTCTGTTGCTTTCTTGCGCAGTGGATCTATCCTTCCTATAAAGTCTTTGTTTAATTTATTGTTTTAAATTACTTTGATTAACGAGCTGTTACTATTGTGTTTCTTTTAGTGCTCCAGATCATGTATTTGCTGCGGCGTTTGAATGCAATATCTTCACTTCACAATTAAAGGGTCCATCAAGGTAAATTTATTATGTTTTTTTGTTTGAATAACTCAGAGCAATCCCAGAGCATTGATCACTGCAAATTTGAACACCTCAAGCTGACATCATCTCTGAGGTGTTCTTTTTCACTACTTGGGTTGCTTGTTGAAAGCAATGACTGGTGTGTACATACCTCTAGTTGCTAGCGAAATAAAATGCGAAACAAAATGTTTACATTTGCAGATTTTGCTCTATCAACATGATATTTGATATATTAATTTGGAAAGCCCAAATATCTATACTGTTGCTGTATTTTCTCTTTCCGGACTTTTATTTCCATTGTTGCAATTGAAGATCCAAAAGGTAACCAGTGCTATTACCTCTGCAGTGATTGGTTGCTTTCTGGTCCATTGGCTAGAATGCTCTTTGCTACCTCTGAGAAATATGGAGATTGTTTTGCTCTTACAGCTTCAGGCATGTTCCCTTCAAACAAATTATTTTTCCTTCGAAGCTGCTTTCGCATTTGTCATTACTGTTCCTTTTTTTTTATTGTTTTGGTACAACACTGACCTGATGTCAATTGCTGTACTTTCCCAGTGCTTGATTTTGCCATGCAAGTTCTTCGGAAAGGAGCTGATGCTGATGATATGATATCGGCATTAATTATATTTTCGGTTCAATACATCATGGTTAATCATATCAATTGGAAATACAAGAAGTGTAGTCGCTGGAAGATAACCCTTAGGGTACTGTTCTATTTTTGTTTACATTGTTCTATTTGCTCAATATGATGAATTATCGGTTTTATACTTTTTGAGTTGATCCGTTTTTCTGTTGATTGAACTCAAAAGTCATATCTGAAGATTGTAAACTTGTTAGTTACATTATCATTTCTTTCAAATACTTTTGTTCTAAAATTATTTTAAGTTTTTAGTGAGCTCGTTTTATTTGTTGGTAGTGTCCATAGTTGTGAAAACTAAATATAGCCACTGAACTGCTTGACAAGGTGTTTGAATTGGTGAAAAGCTGTATTCAAGTCAAACCATTCTCATCAAAGCTTGGTGGCATCATTTGGGAAATTTTATTATATGATTCTTCTGTCCACAATGTACTTTGGCGGATTTTGGCCACGTCAACACAACTAC
Source organism: Eragrostis tef (assembly GCA_000970635.1). NCBI lineage: Eukaryota > Viridiplantae > Streptophyta > Magnoliopsida > Poales > Poaceae > Eragrostis > Eragrostis tef. The sequence continues at coordinate 37,681 of LAPY01002625.1, forward strand.
TGGAAGTAAGGACGTTCTCTCTTTGAGTATTATGGTTAGCTTTATGACCGTTTATTTGACAATCTGCTAAAATGTTTTCAGCACTCGTGTAACAGCTACTATCATGGCCTGAATGATACCGAAGATATACAGCTTGTCCTTTGTAGTGGGCTCAATATTATACATTTCACGCTATTGAACTTACCAGAGGTAAGGCTATGTAACCTTCTGATGTATTTTTTTCTGTATGGTTTTCATGAGTTTGTTCCCTGTCTTCTCTATCGTTAGATTAAAACCAAATGCCCGGATCGCATACTGATCAATAACTCTGTTAGACACCAACCTGTGTTTTCTTCTCCAACGAGTACTCTGTCCGATTCAGCTGGAACTACAACAGCAGAGACTCCAATAGGATATATTTTTTTATGCAAAAAAAAATATTCAAAATAATGGGTATTCAATTGAATACCCTTGGTACAATGTAGGCCCGCCCTTGCAAACCATGTGGAGAGCCTAGTTTACTTGTTGGACGTAGCCACCCCAATTCTTCTATCGGATATGCTAATTACATGTGGATTAGTGTTCTAAAGTCAAAGTTATGGCCATTTCAATGTAAGGTACCTATCAGTTGCATTAAACTTGAATTTGAAAGTTAGACCAATATAAAGGGCTGTCTATATGGTTTATTATGTGTGACACGCAGTTGCGTCGTTGCAAGCACATTGTTAGTAATTTTGTTCATGGGAGTTCCATTCTATGCACTGATAAAATCTATTTGATACTTATTTTGTTGCTTTTATTTTGATTCTTTTCAGTGGTAAACTGTGTAGAAGGCTAAAGGCTGGGGCCGATGTTTGTTAACCATTTACGTTCACTTTAGTTTTAAGTGTATTATGGTTGTTTCCTTGTGAAGGGCCTCTAGAGTTTTCCTCCTGTGATATATACGTGCAATACAACATGACATTTACAGTGTACTCTTTCCCTCTAGCATTTAAAACTTTTGGCGTGATCCCTTTCAGTAGACTAAGGGACCATTGATGCCATTTGATTGGCCTTACACGGATACCACATAAGCAATTGCGAATACCTTTAAGATCAATCTATGTGGCTACAACGCATCGAATGATTTCAACAATAAGTGATTTAATGTCTGATTCACTGTTTGTCCAGTTCTGCTGAGATGAGTTGTGTGTATTCCACTAAAAGAAACATCTGTAGTGCTTTTTTATTTTGGTGCTTTCTTGACTCTTGTTATTCTTTCAGGATTTAATGCCAAATCCGCCATTTGTTACCATGGTTTTGTCATCTTCGCTGAAGCCATTTTCTTTTATCACAGCTCTTATATCACTGATGTCATCCCAGAATTCTGTAAGTGCATTTATTTTATCCTAAAAAGAGCCTTCACATTAATTGTACTGAACTTAATTTTTTTTGCTACATGATGCAATATCGATTAATTGTGGCCTTTTTTACTATTTTTCACATTAATTGTATAAATGTGCCCATGGATCACATATTGCAATTTTTTTGTGATGAAATTCATTCATGTAAAGCGACTATTTGTTTTAATACATAAGTAAACAGAAAAGGAGAAAAAAAAGGAGAAATAAAGAGGAATGAATATTGTGATATGCTGGTAACACACAACACAACTCATCCATTACTTGGATGTTTGTGGAAGAACATGTAGGAGATAGATTTATTTGTTTAAAATTTGAAACCTTCCATGGGGCCATGTCATTTTGACTCTGGTTATGATGCACGTGCTCATGTATATGTGGAAGAAATGTTATGCTAGTGACTTAGTTACGTGCTCCTCTGAACTTCGGTTTGTCTTCACTCTATGTTAGATTGTAGGTTCATGTCGATCTATGCATGTTCTTGTGGACATTTTTTATGTTGTCTCTTAGTAGTGAATTTGTGTGTTTGTTGTCTCATAAGATAACTTACTAGATATAAGAGATAAAACTACACCATGCCATTTTGGTTGCCTGTAAAACATAAAATTCTTTAAACTTGACTTCGTGTTTTTTGTTTTACTTTCTTTCTGGTGTCTGTATCTTATCTTTTTATTTTAAACCTTGGGCCTGTGGATCTTCATTTGTTTGAAAAGGATATTCAAGGAGCTGCCACTCGAGCCTTGTCAATATTGTGCTTCACTGCATATAAAGCTGAACCTCAGTTAATGGAAAATGCTAGCTTCACAGGAGATGTTTCAGAGGTTAGTAGCTGTATTATCTGGTGTTGATTTAATGCTTCAATGTTCATGAGAATTCTTTTATGTTTCTTTAACTACAACTACTTCATATGTTCATGAGAATGCTTTTCTTGATTGCTCTCAGATTCAGAGATTGCAAGCAAGTATTACCTGCATTCTCGACGAGGAAGAGAAAACTAATGGTTGTTTGGCAGTGGCTGTATTCAACCTTCTGACTTCTACTGCTCGTTATCAGGTATTGTTTCTTCTGCAGTGTTCATGTTTGTATTTATAACTTTGACATGACCGATGTTCGCTAAAAACAACTCCAGCAGGTTTGAAGTGTGAAGCATTTCTTATTTCTTTGTTTTTTTTCTTCTTCGGTCGACATGTTCATTCCAAAGGTCTCATCCTTTTCTTTTATCTGTTTTATGACATTTATTGAAAACCATTGAGATACTGAAATAATCTTTTGTTGCACAACACATTTGGGGGAATTTCGAAAAATTCATATGCTATTTTAATGGGAAGTAATAGCAAAAGAGAGAACAATCGTTTCCAACTGTTTTTGCTACGCCATTCTTTAGTTTGAAGTATCACAACTTGTTTGCATTTAACCAAACAGAAAGTCATTATCAAATAATACGTTTGAACAGTAACACTTTGATATGTCTAATTTTTCTTTTTGGTGCTGGGATTCTTTCATAAAACTATAAACCGCATAGAGCTGGTTGGATCAATCAGTTCTGTGTCCACCCCTTAGGTCCTGTCAGTAACCTTTTTTGACGTAATGTCCTGGCAATAACTGAATGCATATAACTAGAAAGGCACTTCTAGTGTAATTCGTTAATTGTGATTTCAATGTGTGTGTCTATCAAACCTATCATGTCCTCGTATTTTCAAATATGGTTGATTTGATGCTACTTTTGTGTGGATCTTTTCTTGGCTTAAGCGCATACTTGGTTATTCATGTTTTCTTATGCCCCAAAGATGAACCGATGAACCCTTTAAATTTCACCTGGTAAGAGCAGATTGCTAGTTCTCTTAAGTGCAATGGTGATAGGGCTGCCTAAGCTTAAAATGTAAGCAGGCACCAAACTCAGGATTTACTGGCTGCTTTCTTGCTTCATCCAACGTCAAATTGATATGATAATTCCTTGCCAACTTTTTAGGCATGCTCCATAACCAATGGTGCTGTATGTAAAGGAATTGCATGCCTGCTATTTGGTCAAGTTCAATGACAAATATAGCGATATGTTTTCCAGCATGAGTTTGCAGCATTTAAAATACCTCATTTTTGAAGAACTAGGTGACCTTGCCTATAAGATGAAATAGGGACCCCCAATTTGAGTTGAACTACCACCTCCGATTGTACAGAATTGGGAACCCCAATTGTACAGAACTATTTATTTATGTAACTAGATGGTGGTGATGAACTACCACCTCTATGTTCCCATCAGACCTATTTCTATGCTTAAGTATGCATAAATCTTTAGATGATTGAATATGTGAAGTAACCTGCATTTTCTTGTTTTGTTTTTGTCATTGCAGCCTGCTCTGCTTGCTTCGTTGGTTGAGAAAAAAAACGATAGGCTTGCGGATCAAATCTTGAGCTACGCTGTAAGGGCCACGGAGCTCATGGATAGGTAATGGATTTACTGCATTTGTCACTGTTTCTATTGTAATGGTGTCAGAGCTTTAAGTTAAACGTGGGGGTTCTGATCTTCTTAGACTAGTTTCTTACTTTCTTAGACAAGCAGAAATATCTCTTTTTCTTCGCGAGTATTTTCATTCCTACTTAAGATACTTCTTATAAAGGCTCTAACATAATTCTTTGTGGCTTTGTTGCGCCTCCTAATTATTTTGGATGGCTTCACTGTCGCACTTCCTTTTTCTGATATATAGAAAGGAATGATAACATCTTTGTTCAATTTGTTTCGGCAATTGAAATGAACTCATAACATAAGGAATTATTTTCGTTTCAGCTGTCCTTCTGTGTTACAAAGTGTACTTGACTTATTGAAGGCATTATGGGAAAGTGGTATTCAGTTTATCTACATACTAGAGAAGCTGAGAAGCTCTACAAAATTCTGGGATAGCTTATCACATTGTATTCGTGCTTCCCCTGATAGCTCTCCTGTTGATGGTATTGACGCTGTTGATGAGAAATTTTCGTTGAGGTGTGGTCACGGAGCTTCTCTCTTTCAATTTCTACTCTCTTGTTGAACTAACTCCCGAATTTTTATTTAATAGTGGACACCAATTTTGTGTATATCCCAGTTCCCCATTATTGAATTTAGCATGTTTCCTTGTTTCTTTTCTCATTAAAAGGTCATGCAGTACATGAAGTTGAGTAAATATGTAAACAATAAGTTGAGTAAATAACTCTTGAGCTTCATGCATAATCTTTTATGAATATTTCGAAACATTGCTACATTTTCAATTATTGCATGTTTTTCAGTGTGGCTGCTGTAACTGAGTTCAGCTGTAGCGTTTTCTTCGAACTGGTTGCATAAAAAAAATAATTTGTACAATATGGTTTACATACAATCGGTTTCCTTCGCACTTTTCTATTTGCAGGTCCAATTGTCAAGGTAAAATTTTTGAGATCATGTCACATGAATTGTTCTTGCAAGGAAAGTTACATGGAGAAACTTGCAATCCTGACCCTGATGGTTCGAAGGGGCATAAAGAGCCTACCCATGCACCTTGTCCAAGTAGTGTAATTCTCAAATGGTTTGATGATGCTGTCTTGCATGATGTGATCAATCATTTGTCAAGTAATGCATATAAAAAGGAGGTTCTTCATCGTGCCAAGGTAGTTTTGCTGTTTTCTTGCTGATAAAGTGTTATATCTTATTTTCTTTTCAGTTTGCTTGCCCCATGGTTTTTTACTTCCATTTCCTCCTCTGGAACCTATGGTGTCTCATAATTTTTTTTTCATTACATGTGTGCATTTGCTGTCATATACTCATAGTTTATATTTTTATTTTTATTTGGAGTTTCTACGCACAACTCTAACCACTGCTTGTTTTTCAATCAAGTTTGAAAACATCTAAAACACAACATTTAAACTGTTGAAACCAGCGCAATGTTCCCGAGTGTTTTGGCTGATGTGACGGGTTTAGCTGATGGTGTTCACTTGGTCATATGGTTGCTGTCTTGCTGACATGGCCACACCAATCCACACAAATCAGAAAATAAAAGGAATCCTATTCCTGGTAGCCCCTTCCTCTCTATTCTTCCATCTTCCTGACAGCACCAGCCCAGCACGGCGCCTGCTTCCCGTGAACTCCTAACACACTTTTGTAGTAGTGCACTCACTTGCAGCTTGTTGCACCCTCAACACAGCACTTTTACATGATGCCATGATGCACACACGTCTATGTGGATTCTGCCAGCACGAAAAGGATGATGGACTCCCTGGCTGCAGTTTTGGACCACGTACCTGCAGGTGCACACACTGGGCTAGCATGAGCGGCGCTAATGACCCTGATGAGCGAAGGGTGTAGCAAAAGACCTTGAGCAGCAGAGGCAAGGGTGTCGCTGTGTGTGGCAAGGCAGAGGTGAGTGGCGACGTACAGTTAGGAGGGAGAAATATGATGATGGAATGAACTTGGAAATTTTGTCCCTTTGGCCGTCAGGCCAGCAATATCATGTCAAAATAGTGAGGATAACATCCTTGCAGTGGGCCCATCAGCAAAGCTTTGCTTGATAAGAGTTCGGATATGTCCAGAACCATAACCAGGTCAGTAGTGAGGACAACAGGCAATGGGCGCGATTCAAACCAATCTTGAATCTTACATCGGAAAAATAAAAAAGGAAATGCTGATCCACGATTAATGAGAAAACCCCCATGAATGCATTAAAAAAAAAGACTTTCTAAAGGGGAGAATCTGATCAACATGATTCCCAATTAGGAGCAGTGCTGCCACATGCAAAGATCATGGAAATCGATCTCCTTGGCTGCACGATAAGCGAAAGCATGTAATGGCTAGGGTTAAGCAAAGGGGGATTAGTTTTGCATGGGTCATTATAATGCTGAGCCTCGCAGTAGAGTTTTATAGAAGTACATGACTTTGAGGCCAAGGAGAACCAGTGTTATCCTAAACGGGATTAGACGGCCGTCTAAACACGATTAGACAGTAAACATAGACCCATTGTGTAGTTTAGGCCCTGGGCGGACATGTAAACGGTTACACGGTCAATAACATGAAATAAAAGCCATAAACGGTGTACGCAGAACGGTGAGCAGACGGTATTAGTCGCCGTTCAGGCCGTTTTTAGCAGTGTTTCGGTGATAGGAGATAGGAGCAGATGAGTGTGAGCTGGGAGTGGAAATCCTTTTGGAGTTTGGGCTCTTGGCGTGAGATTGGGTGGGAGATGGGGAGGAACAGATAAGACCAGAGGAAGCTGGGAGCAGAGATGAAAGGGGCGCACAGAGAAGAGCAGGGGAGCGAGAGGGAAGAGAGGCGGGCAAGCGAGAACAGGAGCTCGTGTGGAAGGATTTCTTGCGTAACCCTCTTTTTCTTCTTGTTCCCAATTCACTACCAAGCAAGAAAGGACGATGGGAAGGAGGCGCGACACAAAGCTGCGGCGCTCCGAACCTGTCGGTCAACTGGGGCTGCGTTCAGGGTATAGCTATCTAGGGTAGACTTGTTGGCCGGCTAGTGGGCTGGGAGAAACACTCCCGTCCCATTTTCCCTTTCCTTTTTCTTTCCTGCTACCTGCTTCTATTTTTCTTTGTGTTATACTGCTACAGTGACAATCCGTCTAATCCATTTAAACACTGTCTAAACACCGTCTAGACAGGCTAAACTCTAAACGGGAGGTCACTGACTCACAACATTGGGGAGGACGATCCTTATATTTGTATTTTTAATCCTGTGATTGCTGTATAACAGACGTTATCTTTCCTTTGACAGGTAGCTGCCTGCCTTTGTATCATCCATCTAATAGCGAAATTGTCCACTAGTGATCCTGGCGGCTTATCTTTCTCAATGGTGAAGAAAATTCAGACGCTATCAATGAAAGTATGGCATCTACAACATATATTCTTTAGCATTTTCTGTGAGATGATTATCTCAAATTAACTCATATTTTACGAAGACATTTGAGAAAATGAGACACTAGACAAACAACATCAATTTTCCTTCTAGCCAAAGAAAGTAAAATAAATTTATATATATATTTCTCACTTTCTTTAGTTGAGTGATAAGTTGGCATGCTTGACTTCAAGTCACCGTAGGCTAGTTAAAGTGAAACAGAACATACAAATTTACTGAAAGATACTTCTCTTGAATGTTTGGGCCACTAGATTTAACTTTTATTGTACTACACAGTACACACTTCTTTTAGCTACCAACATCTTTCTATGTATGCACTATGCAGTTATCGCAACACCATGCATTCTTAGCTCTCCTGTCACAATATTCCCTGCATGGATACAGGTACAAAACTTAATATCTTGTCATTTATGTTCTCATTGAGTTTTGCTGGATTCTAATTGAAGCATTTATTGATGTCATTTTGTGTTATTCTGAAGATCTTTTTCTGAAAGTCCTGTTCTAGATAAAAATTGGTTGGTTGATGATTAAGGCATAGATACCTTATTTTTCAGCATGCTATGAAGCTAGGTGCAGTTTAATGGTATACAAATAAACTCATAAAAAGCATCTACTGTTATTTTGACTGAGCTTATGGTTTAGATTGCGCACGACAATAAGTGCCGAAGATTTTTGCCATAATTATGATTAGAATTTTTCCAGCCAAAGCTTAACAATAATGCAAATGCTGACAAGGATTATTGCCTATTTCTGTGTAGCCCAGTTCTGACACAATATGTTTGGCTAGTCCAGTGTATTCTCTTGCAAGGTTAATACAGTATATGCTGTTCTGTATATAAAGTAGGTCCCTGTTTTATTCTGTTTTCCCCTTCCCTTGATCGTGCAGTGGTGAACAAGAACTTAACAATTTGGTCATCAATGATCTTTATTATCACATACATGGAGAGCTCGAAGGTCGTCCGATTACCTCCGGGTCTTTTAAGGAGCTGCTTAATTTCCTTCTCGAGTTTAAAGTTTTTGAAGACAGCCCTTTGAAGCAAGTACATACCACTTACCAAGAGGCTAACTACAATCTTTTCTTTGATGTTCAACACATAAGTGATGAGCTTGGTGTTGAATATTGGAACCATTCAGACTGGAAGACCTCGAAAGAAGTAGCTGAAAAAATGCTGCACAATATGCATAGAGCAAACATGGCAAAATGTTATGCTGATTCAAAGCTTTCTACATTAAGGTCATTGTTGACATTTTTATCTATCCATACTGGAGCGGTAAGTTGGTACAATTCTTGAGATCCTTGCTTTTCTAGACTAGTTCCTACATACTGTTATGTCATAGACAATGATCTGGCAGGGACCTAGGGGACACTCAGTCAAATCTAGGGACCTGCCAATGTAGATCAGAGCTAAATGACAAAGTCTTGCAAGCTTTTGGATTTCCAATTACATAGCTCATTTTTTTAATCAAATCATCTTAAACCTCTGCAGAGTTCCAACAAGAACTTAAACTTACCTGATGGAACGATTTCCATATCAACTATACGATCGATGGTTAGATGTGCATGCAAATCATTTGATATAACTGTTGATTCACTACTACCTCAAGAGGATACAAATGAGGTTTTATTTCCTCTCTTGTGTGGGCAAGTGGAATTATTGCTTACTCTTGCCAGGATACTGTTTCATCGATCTAAGCAAAATACAAAATCAAATAACCTCTATCCAGATATTATACTTCTTATGAAAACTTCAGTTGCCGCCACTTCCTTTTTGGTCGATCTCATGCCATCCAGCCGTGCTCTTAAACAACCAGTGAAGGCACTCCTTGTCTTGCTTTTGTCTTCATATGAGTTCATTTACAGCAAGGCTGGCATAAAAGATGAACCAGATGATGTTAAATTGTTTGGTGAATTATCCCTTCTAAGCATGAGCTTGTTGCCTGTGCTATGCAAATTGGCAGAGAATAGAGAATGCTGTGATGTTGCTGTTGCTTCAATGGACTTAATATTGAAGGGCTTTGTGCCTTCTAATCTATGGCTGCCCATTCTACTAAAGCATTTTCGTCTCCAAGCTATATTACACAAATGCCAAAACGGAGATCTGTTATCTACTCAAGTTATACTGAATTTCCTCCTGACCTTGGGGCGGACAAAGGATGGTGCAAAATTTCTTCAGTCTGCCAATATTTTTGCTTTCTTAAAATTGCTTTTGAGCCAATTGTCTCTGGATGACTCCTCTTTGAGAAATTCTTTGAGCGTTGAAATGAAGGATGTGAATCTCTGGAGTTTGGGTCTTGCTATTGTTGCATCTCTGAACCATTGTTCAGATGATGACATCTCTCGTAACAATGTTGCAAACAGTACTATCAGCTTCCTTTCAGGACAGGTGCCTTTGATGTCATCTTATTTATCTGCACAAAGCGTTACTGCTCACCAGAACAAGAAAAGGACACTTTTGCAGAAGTCACAGACATCACTATCAGCTCTTAGCCTCACTGAGAATATTCTCACTCTTCTCTGTATTCTGGCAAAATCTCATTTTCCACGTGACACAGGAATGAAAGAAGTAGATTCAGAACTAAGAGAAATTATTATCCACCTGCTTGCATTTATAAGCAAAGGAAGTGTAAAGACAAGCGATTCCTCTAACTGGAACCTATCATTTTTTTGCCCTGCCTTTACTAAAGAGGAAGTCGAGCTTAATGAGAAGCCACCACTCATCAGGAGCAAATATGGATGGTTCAAATTTTCTGCAAGTAGTACCTCGTCAACTGCAGGTGTTCCAATTTCTTCTAGTACAGTGTCATCCCTTGTGATCAGAGACAGAAGTTCAGGCGATTCTGATTCTTTAAGGCAAACTCGTTTTACTGAGATGATGGCTGTGCAGATTTACAGAATTGCTTTTCTTGTTATGAAGTTCTTGTGTAGTCAAGCAAAAGAGGCAGTCAAAAGGGCAGAAGAACTGGAGTTTCTTGACCTTGCTCATTTCCCTGAGCTTCCCATGCCTGATATTCTTCATGGTCTACAGGTAACTGAAAAACGCGATAATTTTAAGTTCAATGAGACACATTGTGTTTATTTCCTACTATTTTTTCTTCTTCATAAAGCTCTGTGCAGGACATTGTAGTTTTGATTCCCAAAATAAGTGCAATGTGTCTAGTTTTTATGTTGTTCTGTGATTCTGGAATACTTGTCATCTTAGGAACTTGGCTCTGTTTCTTCAAATAGATGTCATTTGAGGTTTTCTTGGTAGTGCCGTCATGAAGAGTGTCATATGGATGTTAAATTTGGGACAGGATGAGCAATGATTGGTGCTATTAGTTGGAATTCAGAAGTAGGAGATATCACGAGGGCTAAACATGTCAAATGCACAGGAATTGATTGTCATGGAATCTCCCCATATATTGCTAAAAATTGACATCTAAATAGAACGGAGTGGGTATCTAGTAGCTTAAACAGTTAGTCTTCTAGTTCTAGATTACTTGATTTTCTCCTTTTCAGTCTCTTCAGATTCAGTTAACTACTCTATGAAACTGTATTGATTTGTACAAAATGAAGACCATAAACTTCTAGCAAAATTTACTTCGAGTTTTAATGCAAGTGCTTTATCTGCATTCAACTTGTTTGTTAAGGATGAAGTTCCTTTCTAAAAGAATTAAATATTTATTAGAAATGTACATAATATAATTTTGCGAATACATTTTCATCCGCTCCTTTCAGGATCAAGTGGTTTCTGTTGTTACTGAAGTATTCGTGGGAAATGGAAATGGATCAAGCACTCTAAATCCTGAGACGCAGAGGGTGTGCCACCTTCTATTGGTTATACTTGAAACATCACTTTACATGGAACTATGTGTATCCCAATCATGTGGAATTAGGCCAGTGCTGGGTCGTTTTGAAGATTTCTGCAAAGGAATTAAGTCTATGCTTCAAGGTACTATTCATTTAATGATCAACTCTAATATTACTTTTAAGTCATAAAATAATGAATTTTTAATGGTTGAAGATGTCATATTTATTAACACTACACTTACTATCTGTCCTTCCTTTTTTCAATATTTTGCAGCTATAGAGAAGCATTCTAGTTTTAAACCATTGGCCAGGTCACTTACACAAATTACTACTCTCCTATACCCTGGGATTTTGCAAAGTAACATGCTCATGTAGTTCATGTAAATTGTGTCGATGTTAATGAAGTGTGTTGGCTAACTTCCCAATATCCCCTTATTTAACAATATTGGGCGGATGTAACGGGCTGTGAAGCTTCTGGCCTGACAATGTTGGCAAACCAGCAAACACAAGTTCAGCCTTGTACATGTTTTTTCAGTTGTTTGTTGTTAGCTGTTGTTCGTTGCCATTACATTGTTTGCGGTGCAAATGGATAGCAGGAAATGTATTCGAGTGCCATTTTAGGCATTGTTCTTTTTCATTTTAAACCCGTCCAATAATAGCAGTTTGCAGTAGGCTGTTACCACATTATACTTGGCAAAGTAACATCCTCATGTAGTTCATGTAAATTGTGTCGCTGTTAATGAAGGATGTTGGCTAACTTCCCAATATCCCCTTATTTAACAATATTGGGCGGATGTAACGGCCTGCGAAGCTTCTGGCCTGACAATGTTGGCAACCAGCAAACACTAGTTCAGCCTTGTACATGTTTTTTCAGTTGTTTGTTGTTAACGGGTTGTTCATTGCCGTCATTGCACAGACCATTTGGTATTGCTGTTGGCCTTTTTTTCCGCTGCGCCAGAGGAATCATTACCGCTAGGCATAGAGGGGGAGGTCATGAGCGCCTATACCGTAAAATCGATTTTGGACGGAATCAAATGGATAGCAGGAAATGTATTCGAGTGCTGTTTTAGGCATTCTTCTTCTTTTAAAACCCACCCAATATAGCAGTTTGCAGTTGACTGTTACAACGTTATAGCTCCTGTAACTATTGTTGGCATTTTGCAAGCTATGTGGGAAATTTGTAACACCGCTGTAGCTGTGTTTTTGTGGGGCTTCTCTATCGTTTTCTTTGTTGCTGCAGACAGTGGAAAGCCTCCCTTTGGTGTATGGCTGGTGCCCGGGAGTTGTGCAGCCTGCTGTTCAGGTCGGCATGTCTAGGCGTTTAGCGCCTGGTGCGCCTGTTCAGTTTTTCAGTGTTTTGTTGTTTTTGTTTTCTTTTTTGTAATTTTTGGGTGCTCTTTCACTTGTACTTTGTTTCTACTATCAATTAAATGACGCATAACTGTCCTGGGTTGTTCGAGAAATAAAAAAGAGGGAATAAATGCAGTAAGAGATGGGCTGATTGACCAATGGAGATGGTTCCCCACTCCGGCCCTCCCAATGTAAATCCCCTCCCCCTTCCAGATGAAAGAGCCGCAAATGTGTATCAGGACAGTCTAAATAAGAAATACGATACTCAGATTCTGAATTCAGGGGTCCTCACACGTTGGTGTCACCAAAGTGGATTCCGGTTCAAAAACGATACTTATTTTCGATGTAAGTACATCATATTGAGCACTGACACCCAGGGAAGCTTCGTTTTCGCATCTTCTTTGAGCGATTTCAGACCCGGAAGTGGCCTAAGCATCTCGCTGGAATTTGCCTTTCGGAGTCTCGACACGGCCGACCAGAGATTATTCGATTCGCTAATCCGTGTATCTTGTGCTGCAACGTTGTAATTGCTGCTAGCGCGTAGACTTGCATCTGATTATCACATCACAAACAGACGGGTAAATGATATGGTGATGCTTCGTGTCTCTTATAAGATCTGCAACAGAGCTGCCTAGAGCACTTTTTCAAGAACTGATTACAGTCGTGTGTCCTATTTCATGCCCAGCTGACGTATGGTATGTTCCCTACTTAAGATTCGTCCAGCTGCATACAGTTCGATGTAGTTTGGGTTCAAATGTCTTGTGGCTACTTCAAATATTTTGGCATCTATAGAACTGTCCAAATTTAAGTTTTCGTCCAGCCATCTACATAATTATTCCGATAAATATGATGGTAGGCCTATATAGCTTGTTTTCACCTTACAGTATTGGCCATCACACAGGTAAATAAATGTTTAGGAGATGCAAGATGACGGGTTGTCATAGGTGACCGAGGCCATTTAGTAAAGTGATCACGAAAATTTTGGTATATGCCCGGCTGATGTAACTTGAAGAATAATAACTACATGAGGCTAAAATTGGAGTTACAACTTGTCGGACCAGAAGTTCTGGCACGTTATTTTCCTCCAATTTGGTTGATAGCGAGGCACACACAAAGGACGGCGTCTGCATGCTGGACAATGCAGATTGCGTGTGCGGTCTCCTGGCAACCTATTTATAATTTTATATATATACTTTCTCCGTTCTTTTTTTTTATATGACGCAGTTGGCTTTTTCCGTTCGTTATTTTGACCATTTGACTTCTCTATAAATATTTATACAAACAGCTAAATATATATGTTAATTTTAAAGTCTTTTGATGATGGATTTAATGATATTAGATTTCACATTAAATAACTAATTATATAATCATATATTGTTAGTCAAAGTTTAATGAAAAAGTCAACTGTGTCATATAAAAAAGAATGGAAGGAGTAATACATATAGATAGTCTTGGGGGTGTAGCTTCGAAAAGTGGATAAATTTCGTTGGGTACAGATGAAATGACTGAGCTAGAAAAGTTAAAATTTTTGCTGCATTTTTGGTGTCTTACACGTGACGAGGAATATATTGGTGCGTTACAACTGGACAAGAATCATGTTATTACGTTAACAGCATCGAGGTCGAGTCTACGTATGTGCCGCCTACTTTGTTAGGCAAGCAAAACCATAACTTAAATATTCACGATATAAAAAAACAACTGGTAACTCATAATGAATGCAACTAGGTGTGGTAACCATTCCACGCTTGCCGCATAAGTTAATTCCATTGCCGCACCTTTTATAAAATAAATATATAATTCATGGTGTTAAAGGGATTTTTTTTTCTAGATAGATGTTGACGGGTATGTCACCTATCACTGAAATAATAAAAATAGATGTAAATACTTTGCTGAATTGGAGACCCGAATCCAAGTGAGAATGTTCCATCACAAGCGACCTAACTAACTGAGGTAATATTATTTTGTACACAAAAAAAATTTTGAACCTTTGATTCATACTACAATAAAGTGAAATTGTACCATGGTACCACTTTTTGGACATATATGAGTTCCTGAGACTCTCTATCAAAAAAGATATTGATGTGTATTTTATATATGCAGCCCAGAAAATAATATTTATGTTTGATTTAAATATTTTAACAATGGAAGGAAGCCATAAAATGACCCTAGATTCATTGAAATCAGTTTCCCGCAGGTTTCAACTCGACCTTTTTTTTTTTATTTTGATGCTAGCTACCTGACCGAAAGTAGTTACACATGCCAGAAGAGACAGTTTTTTTTTCTGTTTTGTTTGGCCATTCATTTCTAGTAGTAAACCACCAGGTGCATCATAAGACTGCCAAGAGTTTACCACAGCACAGTTGTGAATCGTGACAATGGGCGAGACACACAACAATGCTATCCAGCAGAGTCCTCTTTGAGACCCAATGATTATAGATTTGCTCCACTCATGTCTACAGGAATTGGAAGCAAGCAACAAATAGACAAATACAATATATTGATACTTTAATCTCTTACAATACTATAAAATAATTGTGAAAACAGATAAAAGAAATAATGCCAAAAGGTTTCGGAAAATCAACTGTTCCTTTTTATTTCCATTTGTACGTTTGGTATACTTCACCTTACAACCGACCGCCAATTCATCTCTTGAAAGTGCAGGCTTTCTTCCTGCATCAAGTTAACGCCCCATCGATAAGAAAACAGCAAATTTTATAAAAACAAAGTGTTTAGTGTATACCTTATATACGCCTTATGTATGCTTGCACACACACACACACACACACACACAGCATTGCACAACACAGCACATGAAAGCAAATATGAGGAAAGTTCTTAATATTGAAATATGAGGAAACTTCTTAATATTACATATATTCAACCACCAAAATTAAGCAGTTTATACAATAGAAAGGCATTAAGAATAGCTAGGACTACAATTATTGCAGTTATACAATCAAGTAACAAATTAAGTAAACCTACATCGACGAAACCCTAAACAATCGAGGAGGGAGAAACCTAATCGATGCATCACAGCAACCATGGGAGACAAGTTCCAAACATTTGCTCGAGTGATGGAGAAGGTGGAGAGGAAGCAGATCTGACCGGAGAAGAGGAAGTAGCCAACAAGTAGTGGAAGCAGTTGACGGTGCCCGATGCAAAGCAGAGGAACATGAAGTTGACGGTGCTCGATGCAAAGCAGAGGAACATGAAGTTGACGGTCGATGCAATGTTGGGGAAGAAGAGGACAGCCCCGAGTCGGCGAGGAATTGTTTTGTACCTATGAAAGAATGTTATACACTCGTCGGCACGTTATGCATACTTTAAAGAAATGAGAGTCCACAATCGCAAAACAACTGTGTCAACTGATCGTTAGTATTTCCATTTGTACGTTTGGTATACTTTGCCTTCCATTCAATTGGAAATTCATATCTTGAAAGTGCAAGCTCCCCTTCTTGCATGAAATTTACGCCCCGTCGATTAAAAAACTGCAGTTTTATATAAATGAAGTAGTGAGTGTATACCTTATATGTCCTTATGTATGGCTGCAAATAGTGATTTATGCTGATTTCATGATGTTTATATTCATTGGAAATAAGTCCATAGTCATAATATATTTAATGCATCTTACCTTTGAATTCTTAAGTATGATGAATATCTAATGTCATCATTAAATATACACAGAAGATCCATATTTGGTACAAAATTGGACCAATATGTACTGTAGCTGCATGCATGGTACACATGGAAGTCACCGTCAAGAGAGTGAGGGACCGAGCCACCGCACGGCCCACAGCAGAGAGGGGGAGACTGTGCCCCACAGCCTAGATCTGTTGGGCCTCGTTCCGTGAGGGGAGAGAGAGAGAGAGAGAGAGAGAGAGAGAGAGAGAGAGAGAGAGAGAGAGAGAGAGAGAGAGAGAGAGAGAGAGAGAGAGAGAGAGAGAGAGAGAGAGAGAGAGAGAGAGAGAGAGAGAGAGAGAGAGAGAGAGAGAGAGAGAGAGAGAGAGAGAGAGAGAGAGAGAGAGAGAGAGAGAGAGAGAGAGAGAGAGAGAGAGAGAGAGAGAGAGAGAGAGAGAGAGAGAGAGAGAGAGAGAGAGAGAGAGAGAGAGAGAGAGAGAGAGAGAGAGAGAGAGAGAGAGAGAGAGAGAGAGAGAGAGAGAGAGAGAGAGAGAGAGAGAGAGAGAGAGAGCGGAGACTACAGAGAGGGGATCCATGCGGAATAGGGTTACACTTTTGTAGTCTTCCAGTGTTCTTGGGCTGTTGGGCCACTGTTTGTTGGGGGGGGGGGGTTGAAGGACACCAAACTTTTTGCACTTCTAGCTACTCATTCTAATTGCACAAGTAAAGAGTCCTAAGCATATGGGTACATGTGTACTTGGTGTGAGTGATCAAGTTAAGATAACCATGCATGTGCTAAGACTTGTACATGCTAAGAGCAAGGCACACATGCGCATAAAGAAACAACCTAGCAAAAAGATATGACAAGATAAGCTCAACAAGTCATACACATGCTAGTGTGTATAAGATAAAGATAGAACAAACAAACTAGCATGCAAGTACACGAAGGGAAACTCAAGCTAGTGATCATGATAATAAGATAGATACAATATAAACATAACAATATCAAGCTAATCCTACACATGTTAGTTATAAGATAACTTGGAACAAACAAACTAGAATGCATATAAGTAACACAACTCCCACGCATATTAGACGATTTGGCAGGTGAAAAGAAAAAAGAGCTGAAACCGTGAAAGGGTCCTCGATTTGCTGCAGCACGCAAAAGAATGGACAAAAAGCATCCTCAGTTTTTGAATTGCATGTTGTAAACGGCCAAGAGCCAATCCGGATCATGTGCTTGCAAAACTGAAGTAACTAAAACAGTGTGCAATCATCAGAATATAGGCAGCATTGATTATACGGACATAGCAATTTGGTATTGCATCAATGAAATAACTGATTACTTTACATTCTTATGTCCTCTATAGGCTCTGCTAGCCTCGACACGGCACATATGGCGATCGGCAGTTCTGCTGTAAAACAAATATATGAGTTCCTGAGACTCTCTGTAAAAAAAAAGATATTGATGTGTATTTTATATATGCACCCTGGAAAATAATAGTTATGTTTGGTTTAAATATTTTAACAATGGAAGGAAGCCATAATTTTTTTTTGAGTCAAAGGAAGCCATAAAATGACCCTTGATTCATTGAAATCAGCTTCCTACAGGTTTCAACTCAACCTTTTTTTTTTCATGTTCATGCTAGCTACCTGACCGAAAGTAGTTACACATGCCAGAAGAGACAATTTTTTAAAAAAATCTCTGATACGATCCTTCTCAAAGAGAGTGCTAAAAAGACAAATTCTCTACAACTTATGTTCGACCTTAGCTTTGTTCGCCTAAGTTTTCACGGCTTTCTCATCTTGTGGGCGATCGAAAAATTAGCATGTGTGGCACTTTAATGTAGTAGTTGTTATCAACTTTAATTAAACTATAATCTCTAGCCTCCTAGATACCTAACACCTAAAGTTCTACCCACCTCGCTTGTTATGTACGCAGAATTTGAGGCAAAAAGAAATCCAAACCACCATTGTATATCTTGCACTGTGTAATCATGAACACGCACAATTATACAATTTTATTAATAATATTTAGCTCAAGAGATAAGACACAGTGGAAGTGGCGTAGTAAGTTTGAGCAAATGTTAACAGTTTCCCTTTTGAAGAAAATGTTATCCTCCAATATATTAGTTACTCCTATGTCAGCGATAGCTTGTAACTAGGGAGCATCAGAATCTTTCTTTGACATTTGTGTTTCAGCATTGAGACTGAATTTTCGTATAATAGAATGTGCCATAGTTGATTATTTCAGTTTATCTTTGCCAGAGTTTCTATTTTTTAAAAAAGAAATTATCATCAACTGTTTAAAACTTATTGATACAGATAATTGAACATATATAAACCGTGTCATTACAATTGTCTTTAAAATATTTTTTAAAAAAATTCGTTAAATTCTAACACTTGAAAGTGGTAAAAGGTCGGCAGCACAGAATATGAAAGAACGGAGCATAGTGGTCAAATAAAGTTAGGAAAGCCCCAGGTCACGCGTCAGTGGCGTACAGTTGTTTTGTTACATACAAGCATCACTTCTGTCTGGGCACAGCCAATTGTTCTGTTCTCCAGAATCCTCTTTGCACCTCTATATATAGCCATCACCACCTCCTCCCAAGCCTCAAGTCAACTCTTCACATTTCACAAGGTCTGTCTATAGCTAGTTGTGCTTGCATAATCTCTCCCGGCCGACCCTTGTGATTTCTCTCCCATTAGTTCCCACATGGCGCCGCCCAAGTCCAACCGCAGGAACCCCAAGGTGTTCCTGGACCTCACCATCGGCGGCGAGCCCGTGGGCCGCGTGGTGATCGAGCTCTACGCCGACAAGCTCCCCAAGACGGCGGAGAACTTCCGGCTGCTGTGCACCGGCGAGCGCGGCGTGGGCCCGTGGTCCGGCAAGCGGCTGCACTACAAGGGCGTGCCGTTCCACCGGGTGGTGCCCGGGTTCATGTGCCAGGGCGGCGACATCTCGGCGGGCAACGGCACAGGCGGCGGGGCGGGG